>JAQZBX010096303.1:0-11817 GCA_029593785.1 Cabassous unicinctus
AAAGCTGAGGTTTAATCTGTGCAGAACTGGTTAAAAAAAAGTTGTTTGGAAATGAATAGAAATGGTGAAAGCACATCATAGGATTTGTAATTAGAAGTGCTAATTAATATATGGGTATAATAGTGGTTTGTTTTTTGTCTTTTTCTTGTTTTGGAGTAATGAAAATGCTCTAATATTGGCTGAAGTGATGAATGCACAACTCTGTGATTATACCAAATGTTATTAGGTATAAACTTTAGATAAACTGCATGGTTTATTAAAAAAAGAAAACAATAGGGAAGGTTGGGGGGGGGAAAACAATAAATATAAGATATGGACTATAGTTAATAGTAATACTTTGATGATGCTCTTTCATAATTTGTAACAAATGATTCACAACAATGCAAGATATTTGGTAATGGAACAATGTATGGGAACCCTGTATGATGTTATGCATGTTTGTTTTGTTAAGTTCACAACTTTTACTATAGATTTATTGTTCATGTATGTTCATGTATGAATGACATACTTTAATAAAATTTTTCTTAAATAGGGGGGAGAAAATACAAAACAGCAACAAAAATCTGTGGTTTAGAGTTGCTGGGTGTGGAAAGAATTAGCCAGAGTCAAAAAACAAAACAACAAAAAGCAAAGCAAATGAAAAAACACGGGCAACCAATTTTAACTCTAAGAAAAACAGAAAATCAAAAAAAGGAAACAGTACTTGCTCTAGGAGCGAACATTTTCAAAGTCATAATGAAAACTCAGAAAAAATATCAACTAAAAATTGTGTAACTATACTGAAAAGATAAATGCATGTGTATTTAAGATCTAGAATCCTCATCCACTATAAAAGAAAGCTAAAAATAATTTCTAAAACTGATGAACCAAACATTAGCATATGTTCATAACTACGGAGGTAACTACTAAAAGAAATAGATGAAAGAATTGATAGCTGCCTCTGGAGAGTAGGAGGAAGATGTTGAAGAAGGGGCCTTAAGCCTGCCGTTTGAAACATTGTAAATAAGCATTTTAGCACTATTTCAGTTTTTAAACTAGGAAAATTAATTACTTGGATAAAAACAAATATTCCTGTCAAGAAGTATCTCTAGTGGTGAGTGCTAAGGCTTTACAACTTTTTCCTCGAGTTTAGTTAGAAGTTACTTACTGAAAACACTCAGCACTGAGATGTGCCCAGCTTTGGGAGCCACAGCAGTTCCCACCAGGCCTGATTCCTTGCCAGCCATATGCAACAGAAAGGCTGTGATAAAAAATGCTGACATGTCGGAGGAGTGTGCAACTCCAGCGTTGGAGAAATGTAACAAAGGATATAGTGGCCACTATGAAAGAGGAGTTTGACAGGAAGTCCAATCCCACCTGGCACCGCATCCTGGGGAGGAACTTTGGTAATCATGTGACAAATGAAAACAAGCACTCTGTCCACACCCCCCTGGGCCAAGTGGACATTCTTCTGTTCAAATATGGATAAAGCAAGGACTGTGCCACAATCCAGTGATCCACCCAAAAACAAGGCCTGCAGCATAAACTCCAAAACCAGAGACTGAAAGCCTCAGCCTTTGTGAGGAAACATCTTAACCTCTGAACCTTTATTGTGTTGTTTTGTACAGGACAGTCTCTGTACTGGTTTGTTGTGGTTATAAAATAATTAGCAAAACAGTGAACATTTGTATTTTTTCTAATCCATACTTCTCCCTGCCTCATGTTTTTTCTTTCAAAATCCACTCCTTTCAAACAAAACAGTAAATCTATTGAACACACACACACACTTAACAGTGAGATAGCACTTCTGTCCTCAGAGAGCTTTTAAACCAGAAAAAAAAATTAGAAGATCTATAAATACTGCAGCTACACTGGGGTTCTCCAAGATGATTATCTACAAGATACTTCCATGAAAAGTTGAGCTAAAAAAATATCTGCAACTCCCTGTATTCTAGGCCTCCACACCACAGACTGAGAACAAACCAGAGGAGGCCCTTTAGAGCTGGAATTGAGCACTGCAAAGCCAAAGAGGAGGAAACACTAGAAGGCTCTTGTTGTAATGTTACTCTAAGGACTGCCTCTGAAGATAGTATTATGTGCTATGCTACATTCTCTAATGGAACAGCAACAATTCCCAAAGTGCAGGGGCAATGACTAGTGAAGAAGGATGGTCCATTGTTGGGCCATTGATGTTGATGACTATGCTTGCGAGCCTTTTGCTCTTGAATTTGCAACTTAGCCTAGTGTTGGAGAGTGCCTAAAAGTTGCCTCCTGAGAGCCTCCTTATTGCTTAAATGTGGCCTCTCTCTAAGCCAAGCTCAACATATAAATGCATTACCTTCCCCCCAGTGTGGGACATGACTCCCAGGGATGAGCCTCCCTGGTACCGAGGGATTAATACCAAGCACCGGTTGGTGATACAACTGGAAAAAGACCTTGAATAAAAGGGGGAAAAGGTAAAGACAAATAAATGTATATGACTAAGAGACTTCAAAGTGAGTCAGGAAGTCATCAGAGAGATAACACTTATGCATGTCTCAGCAGGATCTCATAGATGGCCAAGGTAGATACTACCCCAAATAGTGGGAATGCTGCGGGCTCTGGATACACCCAGGACCTATGGTCATGGCAGAGAG
This sequence comes from Cabassous unicinctus, assembly GCA_029593785.1. NCBI lineage: Eukaryota > Metazoa > Chordata > Mammalia > Cingulata > Chlamyphoridae > Cabassous > Cabassous unicinctus. The sequence goes on from JAQZBX010096303.1 coordinate 2,616, forward strand.
CTCTGGAGTTTGGTTCCTTGCCAGTGGCCCTACTTTGGAGTTTGTGCTCTAAAGTGTGACAGAGTTGGACTCAGATGTGACTTCTCTACACATGCCTCTTTTGTCCCTTTTATTGGAACCTATAGTTGGTGCTGGAGTTGGTAGGTGTACATCCAAGAGACTTTAATCTCTAGGCTGTCCATGTGCCAGCTGGGCCCTGAAAGTCACTGGAGTTGCAATACCTACTCTCTATTTCATTGGACTCACTGAGGACAACTAACAAGGAGATGATGATGGACAACAACCATCCCAAGGAACTGAGAGTCTACAACTGCAAGCAAGAGAGTCCCATCCATCTGCCCCATGGGATCAAAACCTCCTCTCAATTAGAGGTAGAGTGGGCAACACCATCCCAGAATCCTCAGGATTGGGGAATGAACTATGGACTAAAGTAAACTTACTGGTATTCTACTATAGATTTATTGTGATTCTAGCAATGGAAGAAACTGTATCATTCATGTGGAGGCAGTGGGCACTAGAGATTCTGAGGGCAGGGAGAGGGAAATACAGGTGAAATATGGGGTTGTTTTGGGGACTTGGGAATTTTCCTGAATGACATTAAAATGACAGATACAGGCCATTACATATCTTGCCATAACCTACAAAATTGTGCAGGAGAGAAAGTAAACTATAACATATACTATAATCCATGCTTAGTGGCAATGCTCTAAAATGTTTTCATCAATTTTAACAAATGTCCCACACTAACGAAAGATGTTGTTAATGTGGGAAAATGTGGGAAGTGTAGGAAGCGGGGCATATGGGAATCCCCTATATTTTTATGTAACATTTATGTAATCTAAATACTTAAAAAAAAAAAAAAGTATTATGAGACTGCTATGGAATAATTTTTAAATACAAAAGCTCAAAAACTGTTCTGTAGCACAAAGAAAGAAGTATGAAGGGATAAGAACTCATTTACTGGGACCTGATATATACTGTGGGCATTATGAGCTTTCTATTTATAGTTATTTCATTTAATTTCATAATATCCATGTACGATATCGATTACACAACAAAAGAAAACTACAGGTTGGCAAGTTTAAGACACTTAATCAAAGTCAACAGATTAACAAGTGGCAGAACTGGAATTAAAATCCAAGGCCTGGAGCAGAGGTGGCTCAAGCCATTGGGTGCCTCCCTCCCACATGGGAGGTTCTGGGTTTGGTTCCCAGTGCCTCCTAAAATGAAGACGAGCAGACAATGAACAGACATAGAGAGCAGACAGTGAGTGCAAACAATGGGGGGGGGGAGGGGGAGGGGGGAGTGATAAATAATGAAATAAATCTTTAAAATAAAATCCAAGGCAAACAAAACAAAACAAAACAAAAACTGAATTTGACCAAGACTCCAGATCTGTCCATATATAGGAAATACAAGGAACAGAGGAACCAGTTAAGAGGGTGCTGAATGGGTACAGTCAGCAAAATCTAGGTGGTAAAAAACCTATAGGATAAACAACTCAGTTTTTTCAACAAATGAGCTGCAAGAAAAAATAAAGGGGGAAGAAAGGAGAACTTGGAGAGCAAACAAAATTTAAGGGGGGACAGATGTGGCTCAAATGGTTGGGCATCCGTCTCCCATATGGAGGGATGTGGGATTGATCCCCAGGACCTCCCAGTAAAAATTTAAAAAAAGAAAAATATAGAAGGCTCATGGGCCACAAGGCCCTGTGCGCAGGTGTGACGTCAGGCCTCGCAAGCGGGTGAGACCCCCAGGTCCCATGCGTGGGTGCGCTGCCAGGCCCCACAAGTGGAAGAACCCCCCAGACCCCGTGTGTGGGTGCGCCGTCAGGCCCCGTGCACAGGTGTGCCATGAGGCCCCGCTGAGTCACACAGCAAGATGATGACATAACAGGAGAGTGACACAAGGGAGAGCCAAGACAAGACGCGCCGAAAAACCAGGAACTAAGGTGGCGCAGGTGGTAGGACACCTCTCTCCCACATCGGAGGTTCTGGAGATCGAATCCCAGTGAAGACAAGAGGAGGATGAGAAGAGAGGGCAGAAACAGACACAGAGAGTTGCCCAGCGAATGGACACAAAAACAGCAAAAACATGGGGGAGGGGGTAAAAATGGATAAAAGTAAATAAATAAATCTTTGGGGAAAAAAAAAAAAAAAAAAGATTTAAGTAACATACCAATCTTTTGTTCATTTAAAATAAGAAAAGATTTTATTCTGAGTCTGATATGAACACACAAGCTGTTTCCCCAAAAAAGGATTTTTTCAAATTCAGAAAAAATTGAAAACTGCTGGGATATCTGATGATGTTAAGGAACTAGAGCTATTGTTAATTTTTAAGGTGTGATAATACTTTATGTATTTAAAGAGGCTGTATATTCTAAAAATATACATTTCAAAATACTTAAGGATAAAATAATGAAATGTTTGGAAATTGCTTCAAAAAGGTCTGGGAGGAGGGAAGTGGGTAGGGATACAGATGAAACAAAACTGGTATGAATTGATAGGGACTAAAGCCGAATGATGGGTAAACGGGGCTCTTTCTTAAAAGAAAATTTCTACTTTTATGTATGTTTGATGATTTCTATAATAAAAACAACAACAACAAAAATCTGGGGAAAGGCAGCTCTGTCTCCGCAGTGACTATGACTTTCCTTAAGCTATCATCGTGTGTTGGGGTGGCATACAGAAGCCATGCTACTGACAAAATTCAAAAACATTTTCTGGGTGTGTCTCCTACAGTCCCTGTCAGGATGACAGTCACTTCCTACACAAAAGAACTCTTGGGCACCATTTGCATTAGCAGGGAGGAGTTCTTAGTTCTGACTGACTCTTAGCTTGTGCCAGACAGCATTTCCCTTTAAACACTCCTCTTTAATTCACACCATCCAAACCCACTCCATTTCAAAACGTAAGTTTCTAAACTACCCATCAAAACAAGAAGTTACCATAAAACATAAAAAGGGTCAGAAAGGTGAAGAAAGGGATAAGGAAAGAATGAACAAAGAGAAATAAGTAGCTCTTCAAGCAGAAAGTGTTTCACAGATTCACCGTAATTAAAGCAATAGAGGAATCTCAGAAGATCACTTGGATAAATCTCCTGCCTTTAAATTACCTCCAGACTATACTAGGTGTACAGAAGAGTTGCAATATAGCCAGAAAACCCTACAACTTCCCTCCCAAACAATGAGTGGCTTGTGGGCTGATCAGACCTTTGATGGGAAGAAGCATCTGCTGGTGGAGTTCCTTTCCTCGGTCCCAGCATGGTGGCCCACCTTTGGGCAGGAACATTCCCAATGAGAATGACCCATCACCAGACCAAAGGCGTCATCTCCTGCTGCTGCCCTTTTACTTTTCATCTGCACTCCTTGGGAGCTCAGAGAAGGTGTAAAGGAACCACTGCAGCAGTTAAGATGTCAGGCAGAGTCTATAGATGAAAAGAGCCCTTTCCTTCTAGTCATTACTTTTTGAGAAAGCGCCTTCATTTTTCAATGACAGGACAGGAATAAGATTCAGAAATAGAATTGTTCCCTTCAAAGTAATTTCACCTAAAATTAACCTACAATTAGGAGTTTGTTGATAGTTGCCCTGATCTTCTTGACAATCTAAAGGGAAAGTGGCTTAACCTCGACTCTCAAAATGAGGCCACATTCACCTGAGGTTCACCTTCATTCAGGTAAGATGCAGTGGGTATTTTGACTATTAAAATAACTCCACAGTTATGCCCTTTGGGGAAAAAAATCAGTGTTTGCTGGGAATCACAAGAACTTCAGCAGGAGAATGAGATTTAATGGCAGCAAGAAGAGGCCAAGAGGAGTAAAGCAAGACCTGCTAGAGCTCACTCTCCTGCCTGGGCTGCCTGTACTATGAACGGGCACTGTGCAGAGTATTCACTAAACAAAGCAAGCTGGTTGCCCACGAGTAAAGAGTACTCTTCCAAGCCTTGGGAAGGAGGCCCTTTTTTCAGGGTCCTAGGGAAAAAAAAAAACAGTTGAGAGCCACTGCTTTCTGTAGGTGCCAACTCCCTTCTGAGGTGACTCATCTTCACTGAGCGCCACTGTGCTCCTGGGCTCCTTAAACACCCTACCATATGCAGCTGATAACCGAGCCACCTGGGAGATGACTGAGTGGTCTGCCCTAGTCCGAAAGCAAATCAGGGGAGGGGCAGGACTGCAACGCATCTTTCATATTCCAGTCACCCTGCATCCCACTAAATGTGTTACCGTCCATACTTTCATGGTCAAACCTGAACTTCCCTGCTTCTGATCTATTAACTTCCTTTTATTCAGTTCGTCCTCATCAGCAAATACCTTTGTCTATTTATCTTCACCCTGATAAACTCCTTAGCTCTCTGCCATCATAAACCATCCCAATTTCCACAAGCTGAACTCTTCATTCTGTTATCACAGGAAGACGCAGTCAAGGTGTGACCCCAACACGAAGACCCAGTAGAGCACCTTTCGGGTGATTGCATAGTGTCCTTTGAGCTCATGCAGGGCCCACTTGATGTCCTGACTGCTGAGCATTTTGAAGTCTGCCATCAGGAGGTCAGCAGCTTGGATAAAACAGCGCTGGTCAAGAGGAGCCAATTTAGAATAGTCAAAAAAGTCTATTTTAGGCAACTGAAATGAGAAAGCAGCACAAAATTAGAGGGTAGATAGTGCATCTCCCAAAGAATTTTCCACAAGAGGGAGGAAATATATAAGGAATTGCATGTTACAGAAAATAATCTCATTTGTTCTAGCAGTTACTCTGTATGAAGGTTATTAGCTCTGTAACAGAAAAGAAGAAATGGCTCAGAGAGGTTAAACAACTTTTCTGCAGTCTAGAGTTGGTAAAAACCATAGCTGGGGATTTCAACCCAATCTTTCAGCCATCTTCTTTTCAACAAATGTTTAGAAAAAACTATTTTTTTTTTTTTTTTTACCTGCTATAGAATATGTAAAAGAGTTAGTCAAACAAAGCTGTGGGGAGCAGGAAGATCAAATGGTGGAGCCTAATACGGTAGTTTAACTTTACTCTTCTACATGACAGAGCATACTCAAAGCTAGACCATTTGATCATAAATGAAGACACTGATTAAAGGCTTTAAAAATCAAAGTGTTCCTAGCTTGATACAGGATTTGGTTACAAATTCTTTTGATGGTTACATGAAAAGAATAAAAACTATAAACAGATATTGAACTCTAGTAATGATCTGCATGCTGAAGTATTTATGGGGAAGCATATTGATGTTTGCAATTTATTTTGAAATGCATTATAAAAAAGATGAATTGATGGACAGACAGAGGGTTGGATATGTGATAAAGTGAATATAGTAATGTTATTTTAGTAGTACTGGTAGTGGGTATACAGAGTTATACATAAAATTCTTTCAACTTTTCTATATGTTTGAAAGTAGTTTCATTTTAAACTTACTTTGTAGGATTAAAGATAAGGAGGATTTGTCTAATTCTTTGTGGGCAAAGGAAGACAAGAGTTATAACAAAAAATAGAAATTAAGTACAGAATTCAAGTGGCTCAGATTGGGAAATCCCACTGAAGAATATATTGTGAGACCCTACTTTTGTTACTAGACTTTAAAACTGTACCCCGACAAAGCACTTTCTTCCCATAAAGATAACAAAAGCAGAGCATTTTCAGATAGAAACAACAAAATAAGCACACAACACTTGCCTTTGACTCATCTTGGCTGGCAAGCAGGCTGCTGTTGGGGTTCATAATGACCCTATCTTCTCTCTTTGGATAATCTGGATTTTCCAGAAGAAAATTACAAAGTCTGCAAAAACAAATGGTGTTATTTTCATATTGCTTCCAAATCCAACACCTACCCATTGATTCATAGATTCAAATGGCTGAGTACTGCTGATCAGGACCTAACTTTTGAGGACAGAGGTTTAGTGTACAACCGCTTTAGTTTAAAAAAAAAAAAAAAAAAGTATTAACTATTTGAAAATTTGATTTATTAATTCCAATATTCTATTATTTACAAATTTACAATGGTTTCACCTTTGTAGACAATAAAGGGGAAAGTAATAAAAAAGACATTTTTTCATTTTGTATTCTTCAGGACACTTAAAAAATACTTAGTTTTATAATAAAAACTTAAGAAATGCTTCCATATATTTCTCCAAACAGGTGGAATGGTTACAGAACACTTTCTGCTATATTTGTAGGGGAAAAAAATGCCTTTTAACATCCTATCCAAAGCATAGGTAATAACGATGCTCAGAAACATCTAAATATCTTAATTCCATAACCATGCAGTATTCCATAAGATCCAGAAAACAATCTGTATATGATTAAAGTTAGAACTCTTCTACTAGGATCATTAAAAAGACATGGTGGTACACTTACACATTCAAATCATAATAATTCTTCAAATGAATTATTTCCTCAATATACCCATTTGCTACATCTGGAAATCTTGCTTCCTGGAAAGGAATAAGAACACTTTATATATCATTCATTAGAATGGTTTCAAATTGCAGTAAAAACTACATGGCAAAAAGTATATAACATAACCAAAGACTAGAAAAAGGCTGTAATAAAGCAGCTCTATGCCTGCCTTAAAACTCAACACTAGGCCCTGGATTCATCTGTATACACAAAATTTGATATCTAGAAAAGTCTTTAGGTATCATCTGGTCCTCTGCCCCCATATTGCATATCTATTCTTCATTCTTTCAACAAATATTGAGCCTCTCTGACCAGACAAAGGGAGTACAAAGATGAATAAAGCAGAATCCAGTGACTGCCCACAAGAAATAAACAATCCAGTGGTTGTTAAGTGACTTATTCAAAGACAAATAATAGTCAAGTTAGGACATAAAGCCATGCAATACTCTCTAGATCAATCAGCGCGATCCAAGAGAACTCTGCATAATCATGGAAATGTTCTATTTTGCACTTTCCAGTATGGTAGCCATTAGCCCCATGTGGCTACTGAGCACTTAAAATCTGACTAGTACAACTGGAAACTGAACTTTTAATTTTATTTAATTGTTAGACATTTAAATTTGTCTTCAGTGTTTCTTCTTCTATTCTATACATTTAGATATACCTCTTAGCACACTCTGTTAAGTCTACACACAAATGCAATGCTTTTGCAATGAATGAAAACTCAGAATATCTAGTGTATAATTATTTACTTATAAAATAAAACTTACTGTTTCTTTCACTAATAGTGCAACAAGTTCTTGATCTATCTCAGTAGCTCTACGCCCCCAAATGTTTTCCAAATCAGGTTCCTGAGAGTCTTGCAGAGGAAAGGCGGGACCTGGTTCTTCATCATCTATTGCTAATTGTTGGTCTTCAAGATCTCTTAAAGGATGGGTAGGCTGAGGAGAAGAGGGGCCTGGAATCCCATCCTGCTGTGGTTCTGGCCTTGGAAAAACTGGCCGTGGAAAAGCTGGCCCTGGGGGTTCATGCTGATATAACAACGGGCCCAGTTCTGCTTCAGGCTGCCGCTCCTGAGGAACAACTTGGTTTGTTATCTCACGGGGCTCTTGGTTTAGAGACCTGAAATAAGGATGATCTAACCAGCAGTCTTCTTCAATGGCCTGATCATCTACTAAAGCAGTTGATTCTCCAAGGTTTGATAAAAGCTCCGTCTCTGAGTCTTCAGATGACTGGTTCTGAGTTTCCAAAGGATCACTTTCTGGAAAAAGAAGCCCACCTTCTTCCAAAATAATGATTTTTTGCTCTGATCTGGGGTTGACAATGTCATCTGCTACTTGGCTATGACTTGGTCCAGGCTGGGGTTCTCTTTCTCTTTGGCCACTTGGCTTAGTGAATTCGGAGACTCCTGGAGGCCGAAGATCCATAAATTCATGGTAGTCTTCCTCAGAATCATCCTGTGCCCCAGAATCAAACAATGGGTTGTTACACACTGAAAAATAGCTGTTTTTATCTGATTCAAATGCTGATCTAGACTTTTTAGGCCTTTCTTCTCCCAATCTTTTCAGATCTTGCCACTGGGCAGCTGGTTTGATGAGATTGGGTCGTGATGTCTGAGGTTTATTTGTCTAAGAAAAAATGAAAATTTAATAATAACAATAATAATAATAATAAATGTTCAATTTCTTTCCTGTGCTGCCTTATATACTTAATATATTGAGATCCTGACACAGAAAAGAAACAAAAACAAAAGCACCACCCAGCAACAAAACCTATTCTTCACATTTATCTTAACACTGAATTTGATCACACTATAGTAATGGTAAGAATCAATGTAGGGGATGGATGTGGTTCAAATGGTTGGGCGTTTGTCTCCCATATGGAGGAACCCAGGTTCGATCCCCGGGACCTCCTGGTAAAAAAAAAAAAAAAAAAAAAAAGAATCAATGTAGCCACACATTGATGGAAGCTTGAGTTATTGTTTGAATTACAATTTAACCTCTTTGAGACCCACTAAAACAAAAATAATGGCACAGTAGAGGAAATAATGGAAGTATGACAACACATTAAAGAGAAATGTTCAAAATACATATGAAAAGAGTAAAAATTTCATTAATAATCAGCAGAATGAAAATTAAAACAAGACATTACTTTCTTGCCTGTAAGCTTGGCAAATTTTGTAAAGTTATATAATATCAAGCACTAGTGAAGGTGTGGGAAAAGCCTCATACTATCATTCACTGCTAATGAATTTAGGAGAGCATGTTAGCACTGTTTATTAAAATAAAAAATGTACATATTTACAATCTATCAATATCACTTTTTTCTATCTATCCTACAAACCCTTATGTATCTAAAGTGGTCATATGTAAGGGTATTTATTGCCATACTGCTTTTAACATAAAAGGAGAAAAACAAACATTCTAGTTTGTCTTTAAGAAAATGGTTAAACAAACTATTATGTATCTGTGCTCTATGAAATACCCTCCAACAATTTTTTAAAAATTAGGTAGCTTTGTATGTACTGAAATGGAAAGCTCAACAAGAAATGCCATCAAATGAAAAAAAGCAAGTTGTAAAACAATATATACAACGAATGATTACAATTATTTAAAAAAAGAAATCAAAACAGATACAACCATTTCTAAAAGTGTATATATGTACTCACACATGAACACATAATCATACATGTAAATTGAAAGAAAAATATCTGGAAAGTTAAATGCCAAATTGGTAACAAGAGTTACTCTGGAAAATTCCCTGGGGAGGAATAAGGTTGCTGAAGAGGGACTTTAGCTTTTCCT
>JAQZBX010096304.1:0-11814 GCA_029593785.1 Cabassous unicinctus
TGCTTCTTAATAGGTATGTTACTGCCTCTCAAGACTGAGCTGTTGGTTTTTTAAAAAATAAATTACTTAACTAAGATTTAATATACTAATTTAAATATGCAGTTATTTAGGAACAGTGGTATAAATATTTAATAAAATAATATAGTCACTATAGGTGACTGTGGACTTCTACCCCAAATAAATACCCTTTGTAAAGACCAACCCATTTTTGGTATTTCACATTAGCACCCCTTTGGCTGACTAATACAGGAGGTTTTTTGTTTTAAATTTTTAAAATGTCAAACCAACAAAAAATGTTGCAAAAATTCCACAATGAACACCAATACATGTTTCAACTAGATTTGCTAATTGTTAAGATTTTGTTACACTGCTTTGTGTGTTTGTGTGCCTAGTATTATTATTGTTGTTTTGCTGAACTGAGAGCAAGTTGCAGATATTGTGACAGTTCTCATGACTGTTCATCCTGAAACACTTCAGCAACTATTGCCTAAATACAGGGACATTCTCCTGTGTAACAACAAAATGATTTTCAAATTCAGGAAATTTAACATTGATACAATACAATATACAATATACAGTCTATAGTCAGATTTTGCTAATTGCCCCAATAATGTCTCTTTTGTCTGATATAAGCTTTTTATCATTTTTAGAGGAATTGTAGCTTTATAGAAAAATCATACAGAGTACAGAGTTCCTATATACCCTCCTACATACACACAATTTTCCTCATTATTAATATTTTGCATTAGTATAAAATCTTTGCTACAACTGATGAAGCATATGAACCATTTTTGACTAAGGTATGAATAACAGCAGGGCTTCTAGTTACTAGTTTCAGGACCACTTACATTTTAACAGGGACTAATGACTGAAGCCTAAGTGATAAATGTCTAGATGGGAGAATTTTAAGTGTTTCATAGTTCTTAGGGGAAACGTCTTCATCCTTGATATCATTCAGGCAAAAAAAAACAGATAAAAAACAAACACTTACTGAACAGCCAGTATGTACTAGGCTCCGTGCACAACACTTGGGTTTAAGTCAGTGTATTTAATCCTCACAATAATCACGAGTGGCATAATTAGCCCTATATTGTAAATAACTTGAAGCTCAGAGAGATGTAACAAGTTGAATCTCGATCTGATTATCCAAATCTGCATTTTTTCTTCTATAGCAGCTGTATTTGCTTGAAGAAAAGAAATTAAGGATTGTCACAATTTCAAGGGGCCAAAACTTCTCTGTAACTACTCCTGGCAAACCTTGGACTAGAGACATGGGAAGAGACTGTGAAAGAGGAGTCGATTCTGTACCCAGCCGATCCCATTTCCTTTAGCGGGTACAGTCTTTCTCAAAAAGTGGCCTTCATCAGAATCACCTGGGCTCCCTAATAAAAAATGTGGTCTCCTAAGTCTTTCCCCAGACTACTGAGTCTGACCTCTGGAATATAGCCCTGGATGTTTGAGAGTCACTGGTTTGGTGAATAAACAGAAAGTAAGAGCTGTCAACCTCCTTCCTACGACTGTCCATATCTTGGTACTTTTACAGCTTGTTAGCACTCTTGTCAGAGCCTGGGAACCAGAAAAGCTAGAATTCATTTTTCTGAATTATTCATTTAATAATTTTTTATTGCATGCATTCAAATGTGACAGGCCCAGGTGAGCAAACACATTGCTTTTGAAATGTATCAGAAGGGAGAGCAAAAGACTGGGGAAAAGGAGATTTGAACTTGAAAGCAACTGTCAGGAAGATATTAGGGAATTACCTGAATTGTCTTTACTCAGGAGGACTCTCAGTGTAAGCAGGAGTTGGTTACATGTGTGGTATCAAGTTACAGGCTGCCCGGATATGTTGGTCCAAGACGACGAGGTGAGAGAACGGTTTCTTCATTGCTACTTACTAGCAGAGAAGCCTGATTTCTAGCTTTTATCTAGCAGGGAAGAAAAGTATTTCTGCATATCCTGACAGGGACCAGGAGCAGATTCAAGTTTTGTAGAGCCTGAGCTTTCACAATTCTCGAAGCCCTCTCCCAGAAAAAAATGACAAAATTATGAATACGCTATTAAGTATGAACGTGAGTATTTATTTAGAATGAGAAAAGAAGTCAAGACAAATTATTGAAGATTCGGTGCCTCTTTTTTTGAGATCTTTAGGCAATTTTCCAGAAATGGTTTCTTGAATGCAATCTGCTTCCTTTCCTCATCTAGCTCAAATTACAAACTCCCAGCAACTCCCAGGTCTCACCGGGCCCTCCGCTCCCCCCACCTCCCACAAGTGAGGGGCCTTGAAGCTTAAGCTTCATTAACTTCACAGTAAATCCTCTTTCCCTCCTTCTCTCCTTTCAGGGTACAGAGATAATCTTTGCTTCAGTGGCCTTTGCTGTAGGCTAGCTCCAGTAAATATGCACAAGGCCAGTTGTTAAACTGATTTAGCTGGGAGCAGTGTTGGAAGAATAAACTCTGATGGTGGTAGGGTACAGGTAGACAAAATGGATTATTGGATCTGAGCCTTATCTCACCCCATTCACCCTAGGGAAGCTAAAATGGCCTGTGATGATTCCAATATAGTTCACATATTTGCCTACAGCCAGGCTGTTCAAGCTGGATGATAAAATGCTTTTGACTTGAAATTTATAGAGACAGAAAGTAGATTACAGGTGTACAGGGCCTGGGGGTAGGGGGTGGTAGATGGGGAGTTATTGCTTAATGGGTACAGAGTTTCTATTTGGGGTGATGAAAATGTTTTGGTAATAGGTGGTGGTGATGGTGGCACAATGTTGTGAATGTAATTAATATCACCAAATTATACACATGAAAATAGTTAGAATAAGAAAACTTGTGATGCATATGTTACCACTATATATATATGTGTGTGTGTGTGTGTGTGTGTATATATATATATACATATGTTTGAGTTTATCAATCCAGTTAGGTTACAAGGGGTATTTTTTCCCTGCTGCTCAGGAGGGCTCACTGTAATACATAACTGGAAAGAGAATAAATCATTTCTTAGTAAATGCAATTTGTCTAGTAGATAAAAACATGAGAAATTCAACGAGTTGGTGTTAAAAATTGTTGAGAACTATCAATCTGATTGAAATGCTAAAACTGCGGCTACGAGAAAGGAAGAGAGCTGTTCAAAACCATATCCTCAGGCAGGAGTAGAGCCAGAATTCCTGCTCAAGGCTTTTCATTTGACTTGAAAATCTTCTCAGCTCAAAACCCCCAGTTTCCAATAAAGGCATAGGAATGACCCAGGAAGCAAAGAACAACCTCCTGTCAAATTGGGTTTGGATCTGCCAACAACCCTGGTGAGGAGGTGGTGGGTGAGGCTAGTCCTCTCCTGACAGGAGTGTAAATCAGCCTAGCATTGCTGGAGAGTGATTTGGCCATCAGTATCAAAAGACTTGAACATATGCATGCCCCCTGACTCTGCAATTTCATTTTTGGTATTTGTTGTAAGGACATAAACAGAAATGAGTGGAAAGATGTATGTTTTAGTTTCCTAGACAATAGGGATTTATTTGCTTATGGTTAGAGTCCAGGAAAATGTCCAAATCCAGTCATCATCAAGGTGATGCTTTCTTCCCAAAGACCAGCTGCCAGTGATCCTTGGCTCCTCTGCCACAAGGCAAAGCACATGGCAGCGTCTGCTGGTCTCTCCCTTCTCCTCCAGGTTTTGTTGATTTAGGCTTCTGGCTTCTGTGGATTTCTCTCTTTCTCTCTTATTCATTCTGTTTACAAATGACTCCAGCAATAGGATTAAGTCCCATCTGGAATGAGGTGGATCACTCCTTAACTGAAGTAGCCTCATTAAAAGATTCTATTTACAATGGGTCCACACCCATAAGAATGGATTAGATTTAAGAACATGTTTTTCTGGGGTACATATAGCTTCAAACCACCACAACGTATATACATGAATATTTATTGCAGGGTCATTTTTAATTTTGAAAAACTAATATACAAAATTTAAATTGTGCATATACATATGAGTAGGCTTATCATGAAACTCAATAATCCTTTTCCCTATCAATCCCCATGCCCTAGATACATTCCCCAGACTGTTGACTATATTACCTATAAATTTTTTCTGGTATCTTCATCAATGTTTTTTAATCATATGCTCATACTATTATTTTTTTATTTTTCAATTTCAGACATTATTTATTGACTTCCTATTATTATAAGTGAGGATTCAGCCCTTATACCCATTACTCTCATTTCCTCTCCTCATACTCCCAATATAACAATTGTTTGTTAAATCAGTAACCAGTATTTGCATTATTATGATTTTGTAAGTATTATTCACTTCTGAACCATGGAGTATACTATGATTTCAAATTTTTTTTTTTTTAAGATTTATTTTATTTATTTATTTTTCCCACCACCCCCGCCTCGTTGTTTGTACTTACTGTCTGCTCTCTGTGTCCATTCACTGTGTGCTCTCTGTGACTGATCGTCTTCTCTTTAGGAGGCACCGGGAACTGAACCCAGGACCTCCCATGTGGGAGAGAGGCATTCAATCACTTGAGCCATTTCTGCTCCCTGCTTTGTTTTGTCTCTCATTGTGTTTCCTCTTTGTGTCTCCTTGTTGCATCATCTTGTTGCATCAGCTCACCGCACCTGTCTGTTGCACCAGCCCATAAGGTCAGCTCACTGCCTTGCTCGTCTTCTCTAGGAGGCACCAGGAAATGAACCTGGAACCACCCATGTGGTAGGCAGGCACCCAAATGCTTGAGCCATATCTACTTCCCACAAATTGGTTTTTTGTCTTTTTATTGTTGTTGTTCTCCCCATAGCTATTGCCTCACTTTTACATTTGCTTAGTTTTCAATATTTGTAAAACTAATGTTCTTCATCATATGATCTATGGCATCTGCTATATGTCCATCAATATTATTTTTCAAATGGGCAAATACATGAGATAGTCTATCAATTCCGTTTTTCCCCTGGACATCTCTGTTCCATAACCTTCTGCTGTGCCATTAAGTGTAAGAGCTAAATTTCTATATCTGCCACAAAACTGTTTTTTTTTTTTAAAGATTTATTTATTTACTTGATCCATTTTAAGCCCCCCCGTCCCCATTTGCTGTTTTGTGTCCATTTGCTGGGCAATTCTCTGTGTCTGTTTCATCTCTTCTTATCCTCCTCCTCCAGTCTTCACCAGGATTCGATCCTGGAGACCCCCGATGTAGGAGAGAGGTATTCTGCCATCTGCGCCACCTCGGCTCCTGGCTTTCGGAGCTTTCAGAGCATCTTGTCTTGTCTCTCTCCTTTTTATGTCATCATCTTGCTGCATGGCTCCCGGGGCCTGGCGGCTCACCGGCACACCGGCACACAGAGTCCGGCAGCCCATGCGCCCTCTATATATATTTTTTTATTTTACCGGGAGGTCCCAGGGATCGAACCCAGGTCCCTCCATATGGCAGACGGATGCCCAACCATTTGAGCCACATCCGCCCCCCTGCCACAAAACTGTTATCACAAGACTTCCTTATACCATTTTCCTGCACTGTTCTTCTGTTTTCTCGATCCTATGTTTTTCTCTTTCTTGTACTATTTCTTCATTTTACTGGAGCACATCCACAAATAGCTTTACAATTAAGGGAGCATGTAAGGTATATCTATTGAATTCTCATATTAATAGTATGGCTGGGTGAAGAAAAGTATGTTGATAACCCATTTTTCCCTCAGAATTTGAAAGGGCTTGCTATTGACTTCTAGCCTCCAGTGTTACATTTTGGTATAAGAATGTCATCTGTTTTTACCTCTTTAGAAGCTCTTAGGAATTTATTTTTATGTCTTGTAGTCTGAAATTTTAAGATGATGTGCCTTAGGGTAAGTTTTTAAAAATTCATTTGTGCTGAGTACTTTTGTAGGTTATTTTAATCTGAAGATATTTTTTCTTAACACGACAAGTATATAAAATACCAATTGTTAGATAAACAGGGCAGAGCGAGAAGCTTCAGGGCTCTGTCCCCTCACAGAAGTTTTGAACAACCAGCAAGAACTGGCACAAACATTTTTTTCAAAGTTCCAGAACACTGTAAAAGGACGGCAATTACAGCGTTAGTGCTGAACCAAGAAAAAGGCTATATATTTAAAAGTGGTAGGATCTTGTGGCGCCCTGACTGGCCCCTTCTCCACCTCTCACTGGCTTGGCAAAGAGCCAGCCCACCCTCCTAGTGCAGATTCCTGGTCCTGTTTCCAGAGGAAGCCCAGTAACTTTTGCACATACTTGGAGTATGTATGTCTGGCCCAATCGGTCTGGTGGTGGGGCCTGAGGGACTCACTGTCCCAAAATGTCGCTATGCATAGAAGATGACTTACAGAGCTCTCCTACAGAACCATGTGGGAGAGTAGGCTACCTGGGGCAAGAGATTGCTGGCTGTAGTACATAGAGTCCTCAAGATTGGGAAACAAACTATGGACTAAAATAAACTTACTAGTATTCTACTATAGACTTATTGTGATTCTAGCAGTGGAAGAAATACCATTGTTGTGGAGGCAGTGACCCATGGATGTTCTGGGGTTAGGGAGAGGGAAAAACAGGTGTAATAGGGGGCATTTTCAGGACTTGGGAATCATCCTAAATGACATTACAATGACAGATACAGGCCATTATATATCCAGCCATAACCTACAGAGTCAAATGGGAGAGAGTATAAACTACAATGTAAACTATAATCCATGCTTAGTGGCAATGCTCCAAAATGTGTTCATCAATTGCAATGAATGTACCACACTGATGAAAGATGTTGCTAACGTGGGAAGATGTGGGAGGTGTGGGGAGCGGGGCATATGGGAATCCCCTATATATTCTCTGTAACATTTATGTGATCAAAGCATCTTTTAAAAAATAAAATAGTGAAAAAAAAAAAAAGTGGTCCTAATTGTGCTCAGAGAGCTAAAGGAAAACTTAGACTGAGAACTAAAGGAAATCAGGAAAATGATAGATGAACACAAAGAAAATATAACAGACAGATGGAAATTATAAAAGGAATCAAACAGAGCTGAAGACCACAGTAATAGAAATTAAAATTTTCCTAGAGGGGTTCAACAGCAGATTAGAGATATCAGAAGAATGAATCAGTGAACTTGAAGATAAGACAATTGAAATCATCTCATGTGAGGAGCAGAAAGAAGAAAGAATGAAGAAAAGTAAACACTGCCTAAGGAATCTGTAAGACACCATCAAGTGTGCCAATATACGCATTGTGGGACTTCCTGAGGAGAAGAAAGAGAGAAAGGGACAAAGAGGTTCAAAGAAATAATGGCTGAAAATTTCTCAGATTTAATCAAAGGGCATAGATATATACAATCAAGATGTGCACACCGAACTCCAAACGGGATAAACCCAAACAGACCCATGCTGTAGCATATTATAGTCAAACAGTCAAATGCCAAAGGTAAAGAGAGAATTATGAAAGATAAAGAGAAGCAATATATCACATTCAGGGGGCTACAATAAGATGAAGTGCCAATTTCTCTTTGGAAAACATGCAGCAAGAAGGCAGTGGGATAAAGACACTTCTGGGGAAGATGGCCGAGTAGAAGGATCCAGAACTCAGTCCTTCCACCAAAACAACTATTAAACAGGCAAGAACTGTCTGAAAAAACTGTTTTGAAACTCCAGAGGCCAGAAGAACACTGTACAGCATCCAGGGAAGAGCAGGAGGAAGAGCCTGATAAATTATGGTAAAGAACTGTAAATTGTTCTCTCCAATATGGTGGCTACCAGTGCACATCCCCTCCTCTCATGGCAGGCTGCCATGGGATCCAGTCCCTGGCTAGCAGCGGGTGACAGAAAGAGACATAAAATCCTCATCCTCAAGAACAGGGGTGCACACAGCTGATCACTGATAACAGCTTTTTTTTTTTTTTTTTTTTAAACTTTTTTTTTTTTTTTTGAGGTACTGGGGCTGGAGATTGAACCCAAGACGTCATATGTGGGAAGCCAGCGTTCAACCGCTGAGCTACATCGGCTCCCCTGAGTTAGTTTTTTCATTTGTTTGTTTGTTGTTTGTTTCTTTTTAGTAGGTACTGGGGATCGAACCTGGGACCTTGTATGTGGAAAGCAGGCGTTCAACTGTTTGAGCTACATCTGCTCCTCTGATCACAATTTTTGATTGCAAATTCAGTTCCCTACATCTGGGCTCTGAGGGCAGCTATTGTTTCAACCCAACCTGGAGAAAGGTGGTAGCAGTCATTGTTTCAACCCTCTCTATACAGGGGCGGAGGCAGTGGAGATTCAGAGATGCAGGGCTTCCTCAAGGCTGTGGGGGAGTTAGCTGAAGGGCTGCATTTGCTGGGCAGGCCATGAAAGCTCAGCTGTGGGGAGCTGTCGGAGAAGCTCTTGGTGCCCTTCCTGAGCCCCTCCACAGGGCACTTTGGAGCAGGTATACACCCCCTTTGTGGGTTCCTGGCCCTGTTTTGGCTGGGAAATGAGAAAGTCCTCCCTGGGGTGACCCACCTCCCAGCATTTTCCCTCCAGGCAAAAGAAGCTTGAGACAGTGAAAGGAGTGTAAAAACTATAAAGGCAGAAAGTCTGGGACAAAGGCCTGCCAGCTACAGATACCTGGGAGAGGGAGGTTTGTTCCCTGGGAAATGGGACAACCAAATTCCTATAAACAGGGAACTTCAAAACAATTAACAAGCAAAACCCAGTACAAGAGAGAGTCTCAATAAGACAGGGAAAATCCTGCACATTGCATTTTCCTTGGGCAGTCCTTCCTCACAGGATGGCTGAAGCACGAGAAAATCTCTGTCTTTTCACCAGCTGATTACAAAACCAGGAAACAGACATCACAAAGAGTAAATCCCAGAGTTAATATTTTAAAATATTAAGTGTATAAAAGAGTGTAGCCGTTGGCCAATTTAATATAATTATGAATTCCAAAAATATAATTGGATCATGCCTGTAAACTGGTGTGTTAATCTGGGTATGATTAAGTTATGATTAGGGCATTGACTGGGCCACATCAGTAGGGCATTGAGCCCCACCCCTTGGTGGGTGGGGAATCAAATATAAAAGGCATGGCAAGAACAGAGTTGAAGAAGTTTTTGAGAAGCAGTTTTGATGTTGGAGAAAAGGCCCCAGGAGAAGAGAAGTGAGCCATTCACCTGATAGTCTACAGCTGACCTTGTGGAGGAACCAGAAGAGCTAAGCCCGGAAAGAAACGCAGCCCCGGGAAGAGAGGAACACAAGAAGCCTGAACCGTGGCAAACATCGGCAGCTGCCTTGCTCCTACACATGGCAATGGACTTTGGTGAGAAGAAACTTAACACTTTATGGCCTGGTATCTGTGGACTTCTACCCCAAATAAATACCCTTTGTAAAGACCAACCCATTTTTGGTATTTCACATTAGCATCCCTTTGGCTGACTAATACAAAGAGTAAAAGACAAACAGAAAAATGGGAAATGATGGCCCATCCAAAGGAAGAGGATAAAAATATAGAAAGCACCAACAAAGAAGACAAGAATGTGAACATACCAAATAAAGCCTTTTTAAAGATAATCTTAAAAATGCCTGAGGATATGAAGGAAAGTACAGAGAAAGAACTACAGGATATCAAGAAAACAAGGAATGAACAATATGAGGGGATAAACAAAAAGATAGAAATTTTAAAAAGGAACCAAACAAAACTACTGATGTTTAAGACCACAATAATGGAAGTGAAAAATGCCCAGAAGGGTTTCAAGAGCAAATTGGGACTGGCAGAAAAAAGAATAAGTGAACTTGAAGACAAGACATTGAAATGAATCAGGCTGAGGAACAGAAATGAAAAAGAAATATATATCTTTAAACAAAACAATTTTATTGATACATATTAATAAAGCACACAATTCATCCAAAGTATACAATAAATGGCATTTGGTATAATCACATAGGTATACATTCATCACTTCAATCATTATTGGAGCATTTTCATTATTTCAATAATAATAAACAGAAAAACAAACAAACAAATAATAAAATTCTTCACCTCTCAATTTCTCTGTTTCCCCTGCTGTACATAACTGCTATTTTTGGGTATTCTTGCACAATTATTTATTTATTTATTCAATAAGCAGTTTTACTGAGATATATTCACATACCATGTGATCTATCTGACGTGTATAATCAATGGCTTTTTTTTAAAAAAAAGATTTATTTCCCCCACCCCCATCATTGTTTTGCGCTTGCTGTCTACTCTCTGTGTATTCTTCTATGTCTGCTTGTCTTCTCTTTAAATGGCACCAGGAACCAATCCTGGGACCTCCTGGAATGGAGAGAGGCTGCTCAATCTCTTGTACCACCTCAGGTCCCTGGTCTGCTGCATCTCTGATTGTCCCTCTTCTGTGTCTCTCTTTGTTGCATCATCTTGCTGTGCCAGCTCTCCATGTGGGCCAGCACTCCACGTGGGCCACCTCTCCTCTCGGGCAAGCTTGCTTTTCACCAGGAGGCTCTGGGAATTGAACCCTGGGCCTCCTATATGGTAGATGGGAGCCCAATCGCTTGAGCCACATCTGCTTCCCATCAATGGCTTTTGGTATCTATAAGCACAATGTTGTGCAATTGTCATCACAAAAAAAATTAAAACTATTTCATTACTCCAAAAAGAAAAACCCTACAACCTTAGCATGCCTTCTCTAGCCCTACATAACCACTAATCTAATTTCATCTTTATAAATTGATTTATATTTACATTTTATGTAAATGGAACCATACAGTATGTTACACAAAATATTTAGTTCATAGTAGCGCGATCATACAGTATTTCTCCTTTTGTGTCTGGCTTGCTTCACTCAACATAATGTCCTTCAGGTTCATCCATGTTTTTTTTTTAATTTTTTTTTTAAAGATTTATTTATTTACTTGATCCATTTTAAACACCCCCTTCCCCATTTTGCTGTTTTGTGTCCATTCGCTGTGTCTGTTTCATCTCTTCTCATCCTCCTCCTCCAGTCTTCACCAGGATTTGATCCTGGAGACCTCCGATGTAGGAGAGAGGTGTTCTGCCATCTGCACCACCTCGGCTCCTGGTTTTTCAGAGCTTTCGGAGCATCTCATCTTGTCTCTCTCCTTTTACGTCATCATCTTGCTGCATGGCTCCCGGGGCCTGGCGGCTCACCGGCACACAAAACCTGGCAGCCCATACGCCTTCTATATATATATTTTTATTTTACCGGGAGGTCCCGGGGATCGAACCCAGGTCCCTCCACATGGCAGACGGACACCCAACCATTTGAGCCACATCCGCCCCCATCCATGTTGACATATGCTTTACAACTTCATTTATTTTTACAGCTGCATAATATTCCATCATGTGACTAGACCACAGTTTGTTTATCCATTCTTCGGTTGATGGACACCAGGGTTGTCTCAAAATTTTGGCAATTGTAAATAACACCACTATGAACATCGGTGCACAGATGTCTGTTCGTGTCACTGCTCTCAGTTCTTCTGGGTATATACCCAGTAGTGGTATTGCCAGGTCATATGGCAAATCTATATTCAACTTCTTTAAGAACTGCTAAACAGTCCTCCATAATGGCTGTACCATCCTACATTCCCACTAACAGTGAATAAGTGTTCCTATCTCTCTACATCCTCTCCAACATTTTTTGTTCTGTTTTTTTTAATAGTGGCCATTCTGACAGTTGTGAAATGATATCTCATTGTAGTTTTGATTTGCATTTCCCTAATCATTAGTGATGTTGAGCATATCTTCATGTGTTTTTTTTCCATTTGTATTTCTTCTTTGGACAAATGTCTATTCAAGTCTTTTGCCCATTTTTTAATTGGGCCATTTGTCTTTTTATTGTTGAGTT
>JAQZBX010096305.1:0-11820 GCA_029593785.1 Cabassous unicinctus
ATAAGAAATACACCATAGAGGTAGAAACACTAAAATGTTAATAATAAATCTGACATAATTGAAATCAGAAATGGCATAAATCTTATCTGTATATTACAGGCCTAACTATTGGACCCAGTAATCTCTAAGAATGACATAAATTACTGGTTTGGTGATTTTATTTTCATTTATGCCATGTTTAGTTGTGTATCATCAAGTTCCTATTTGGGAATTCATCACATCCTATTGAAATGAATTGCCAGAGATGATAATAGGCCAACTCCTAATTTTATGGGGTGAGAAATTTCAAAAATTTTTTCAAGAGTTCTCCTAAGATTATATTATGGACCCAGATGGATTATTCCAATTAATGAGCATATATTAGGAAGTGAAAAAAAAATGATGTACCAAAAATAGATGTCTTCTACAGTCCTGGGTCAATTCAAAACAGGTGTTTTTTTCCTACAAAGAAAAATAAACAATCCTGATCATCACACCACTCCTTCAATAAGCATCAGAGCAAGCAAACAAAGGGCAGAAGGGTGGAGTGACAGAGAGAGAAGAAAAATGAGAAAAATGTCCAGAAGGACATCGCAGATCATTTACAAGTTCATTAGGGCCTTCTCTGCTCAATCAGAAGAATGGATTCCTGTGTTTTTTATGTCTACCAGGAACATGGCTAGCACTGCCCTTATGCTAGGCCAAAATCACTCTCAAGGAATTTCAAATAACTACACCCAGTCAGAGGCAGACTCAGAAGAAACATGAATTAAACAAGGATTCAATCCTAAAGAAAAACCCTCATGTTGACAAAGGGAGCTGCTCAGGTCTTAGCCAAATATCAAAGAAGAAATGACCACAAAAACGAGAAACTATTTACACCTTAAGGATGAAACAGTCTATCCAATCCCATGTGACACCGGATATATCTGTGCTTACCCATAGATGGAAATCCTGCTCAAGGAATGCTAAATTTCCCTGCAGACTCCTCAATCCAAAATGGCTTTCTGCAGAGAAGGCTAAAAACCAGTGGGAGCAGGCACCACCTCCTCTATATATATCCAGGAAAATGCGACCCCCTTGTGGTGCTGGCTGAACAGCGGGGTGATTCAACTCACCCATCCTCCACTGTGGTGATCCATAGAGGGTCTAGCTTGAACATATCCATTGCCCATTGTTTTGGTGCCAGGGCCAGGGAGGCTGGTGGGAAGGAATATTTTGAATAGAATTCTACTAAATTGATAACCAGGCTAAATAGAACACACAGGGATGAAAGAAAAAAGCATGTTTTCCTAACAACAGGGTCATGAAGTTCTAATTCTCTTTAGAGGTCCTGAACCAAATATAGATGTATTATGAATAAACCAGGAGTCAAACTGATGATTATGGGGGAAAGTAGTAAACACATGAGAAGCCATGAAAGACAGGCAACATCCACACTGTGCATTACATGTTGATAATGGGAGATGAGGGAAAATGTGTGCCAAATATATACTATGGACCACACTTAGTGGTCATAGTCTAATGATATTATCCCATAAACTCTACAAAAGCTTCCATTATGATGTGCTGTGTTGATGGAAGGCTGTTGTATGTGGAGTCTTCCAATGTGCGTGATTTTTATTTCATTTTTAAAAAGATACTTAGATTACATAAATGTTTCACAAAAATATAGGGATTCCTACATGCCTCACTTCCCACACCCTGCACAATCTACCACATAAACATCTTTCATTAGTGTGGCACATCATCTGCAATGGGTAATACATTCTGGGGCATTGCCATTAAACATGGACCATAGTTCGCATTGTAGACCACACTCTCTCCCACACAGTTCTGCACGTTATATGATGATATAAAATGGCCTATATCTGTCAATGCACTGTCACTAAGGACAATTCCTAAGTCCCCAAAAAGCCCATGTATTACAACTCTTTTTCCCTCTCCCTGCCCCCAGAGCATCCAATGGCCACTGGCTCCACATTAAAGTTGTAGTTTCTGCCACTGCTTGAATCACAATATGTCTATAATAGAATACCAGTAAGTCCACTCTAGTCCATTGCTCTTCCCCCAATTCTGAGGACTCTGGGATGGTGTGTGCACTCCACCTCCATTCAAGAGGGGGATTATATCCCATGGATAAGATGGATGGGACTATCCTGCCTGCAGCTGCAGACACTCTCCATTCTCTGGGATGGCCATTGTCCATCATCTCCCCAACAGGTGTTCTGGGTGAGTCCATTCAGTGGTAAAGTAAGATTTGCATCACCACTGAGATTCTGGCCCAGCTGGCACATGGACAGCTTAAGGACTCCAGTCTCTGGTTGTACACCTACAAACTCCAGCAGTAAGTATAGGTTTGAATAGAAGGGACAGATGAACCATGTGCAAGGAAGACATATTTGATTCCAACTCTTTCACTCTCAGGAGCACAAACTCCAAAGTAGGGCCCCCTGGCAAGGCACCAAACTCTGGAGCTATGCACCCAGACATAGGACCTGGGTGTGTCCAGAGCCCTAAGGACCCCTTCTTTTTGGGGTGATACCCACTTTAGAAGTCTAGGAGGTCCTACTGAGATGTGCATAAGAGTTACCTCTGGGATGACCTCCTGACTCACTTTGAAGTCTCTTAGCCATATGAACTCATTTGTCTTTACCTTTTCCCCCTTTTATTCAAGGTCTTTGTCCACTCACATTGCCAGTTGTCACTTGGTAGCAATCCCTCAGTGCCAGGGAGGCTCATCCCTGGGAGTCATGTCCATGCTGGGAGAAAGGTAATGCATTCATATGCTGAGTTTGGCTTAGAGAGAGTCCCCATGTGAGCAACAAGGAGGCTCCCAGGAGGCAACCCTTAGGCATGCCATAACAATAGCTTAAGTTTCAATTTCAAGAGCAAAGACTCATAAGGCTAGTCATCAATAAAAAGGGTCCATCAGTGGATCATTCTCCTTTGCCAGACACTGCCCCTGCACTTGGGGGACTCTTGCTGCTCCCTTAGAGAATATGGCAGAGCTCTCCAGGATGAGAATTGACTATTCTTTCACTTGTTGAGTGATTCTCCACCCACTGTGACAATGCCCTGTGAACTTTTGAAAAATTTTATATACCTTATATGTATGTTCAGGTGACCTTCTTCCAATTCACTCACCATCCCTGACAATCCCCACCAATGATACTCTCCCACCCCTGTTGTAACCCTTCTATTATCCAAAGCTTTTTTAAAGATGAAGGCAATAAAATAGCCAAATACATTTAATAAGAAAATGAAATAATAATGATAAGTTTAAATGTTAGAGGTAAAATACATGAAAACTAAAAAAAGCTGAAAATAAAATAAAATTAACATGTTGGGATATTTAAAAATGAAAACTATTTTAAAAATTAAAAATTTTTTTTTGACATTTTGCCATTTATCACTGCAATATCTGGTGTCCAGTCTGTACCATGGCACCTTTCCCCTCTCATTCCTCAGTGTCTCAGTATTTTTAATTTTGTTTTCAAAAAAGTTTTTGATCACAGCAAAGACATACAGAAGACAAGAGACTCATATACCCAAATTCACCCCCTTTCCTCCCCCCCATAATAATACCTTTTTATATGTGGATGGTTGCATTGTTATAACTGATATACAAATAGTGAAACATAGTAACTAAACATTGTCAATGATTTACACAATGATTTACATTTTAGACTGTACACTTTCACATATTTTGATGATATTTACCATGTCCTGTGTCCATCACTGTAAGATAATGAAGAACATTTCCACTAACCACTAAATATCCCCTGTTTGGTCTCTTCTGTTCCTCCCTCCCCATCCCCATGGGACCACAACAACCCCCTGGCTTGACTCATTGTATGACAAGATTCATAGTTACATGCAACAAGAAGTCTTGACACACTGGTTTGTCTGACCCTATTAGGAATTGCTTTTACTCTTGAGAGACCCCTACCTCTCTATTTCTGAATTAATTGGTCATCCCAAATATGGGAGTCCAACTCCTTCTCACTCATTATGTGGGTCTCCACCCACTGATACAACACATTATGACAGACTGAACACTCACACATGCCCTAGAATCCTGCTCCAGGTGTGCACTGTCCCAAATGCAGCCCTAATCAACACCCTAAATCAGTGACTTTTCCTTGTCATATTGCCATAAGAGCATTCCCACATTTGTGCCTTCAACCTCATACCCACAAATCCCAAGTGTTCACTTTGTCCCTCTCCTAACTCTCCCATCAGCATCCTGGGTCTTCTAGCCCACCCTTTCCAAACTACCCACCTGTCAACCCTGCATCACCCAACCCATTAGTATCACTAACCTCCTGTCATATCCCTTCAATATGCAACTACACTCTAGCACTTTACCATAGATTACATCCATATGGGTGATGTCTCACAATCTTCTCTTCTCTTTCTTTTACTTGTAAACCTATCTTTCAGACAACATTTCTATGAGACTGCTCAGTTTCCTTAATTCATATCAGTGATGTCATGTACTGTTCATCCTTCAATGCCTGGCTTGCTTCACTCAACATAAGGTCTTCAAGATTCATCCATGTTATCCTGTGTATTAGCACTTTATTCCTTCTTACAGCTGAATATTATTCCATTGTATGTATGTACCACATTTTGTTTATCCATTCATCTGTTGATGGGCACCAGGTTTGATTCCAACTTTTGGCAATAGTGAACAATGCAACTATCAATATTGGTGTGCATATACCTGTTTGTGTCTTTGCTGTCAATTCTTTTGACTATATACCCAGCAGTGGAATCATTGGATCATATGGAATATCTATAGTTAATTTTTTAGGAACTTCCAAACTGTCTTCCATAGTGACTGGACCATTCCACAATCCCATCAGGATTGGTTGAGAGTTCCCATTCCTCCACATCTTCTCCAACACTTATAGTCTGCTGTTTTTTTCTTAATAGTCATCATTCTAATGGGTGTAAGATAGTAGCTCATTGTAGTTATGATTTGCATTTCCCTATTAGCTAGTGATGTCAAGCATTATTCCATGTGCTTTTTAGCCATTTTTATTTCTTCCTTGGAGAAATGTCTTTTCAGGTCACTTACCCATTTTTAAAATGGGCTGTCTTTTTATTATTGAGGTGTAGGATTTCTTTATATATGCAGGTTAATAGGATCCTAACAGATATATGGTTGTCAAGTATTTTCTCCCATTGTTGTAGGCTGCCTTTCTATTTTCTTGATAATGTCCTTTGAGGTGCAAAAGTTTTTAATTTTGAGGAGATCTCATTTATCTACTTTTTCTTTTGCTGCTTGTGCTTTGGGTGTGAAGTTCATGAAACCATTTTCTATTATAAGGTCCTGTAGATGCCTTCCTACATTATCGTCCAAGGTCTTTATGGTCTTAGCGCTTATATTTAGATCTTTGATCCATATTGAGTTGATTTTTGTATAAGGTGTGAGATGGTGTTCCTCTCTCATTCTTATGAATATGGATATCAGTTCTCCAAGCACCACTTGTTGAAGAGGCCATTCCCTCCCAACTGAGTGGGCTTGTTGAATAACAGATGAGTGTATATGTGAGGATCTGTATCAGAACTCTCAATTCAGTTCCATTGTTCAGCATGTCTATCCTTGTGCCAACCATACAGTTTTGACCACTGTGGCTTTGTAGTATGTTTTAAAGTCAGGTAGTGTGATACCTCCAACTTCATTTTTCTTTTTCAAATTTTCTTTTGTGATTTTGGGCCTCTTACTCTTCCAAATATATTTTGCAGTTAGTTTTTCCACTTCATTAAAAAATACAGTGTTAATTTTTATTGGGATTTCATTAAATCTGTAGATTAGATTGGGTAGGGTAGATATCTTGATGATGTTTAGTATTCTTATCCTTGAACAGGGAATATTCTTCCATTTACTTAAGTCTTCATTTATTTCCTTTAACAGTGTTGTGTAGTTTTCTGTA
Source organism: Cabassous unicinctus (assembly GCA_029593785.1). Classification (NCBI taxonomy): domain Eukaryota; kingdom Metazoa; phylum Chordata; class Mammalia; order Cingulata; family Chlamyphoridae; genus Cabassous; species Cabassous unicinctus. The sequence continues at coordinate 5,925 of JAQZBX010096305.1, forward strand.
TATAAGTCCTTTAAATCTTTAGTTAAATTTATTCCTAGATTTTTGATTCTTTTAGTTACTATTGTAAATGGTATTTTTTAAATTTCCTCCTCAGATTGCTTGTTATTGGTGTACAGAAATGCTACTGATTTTTGAGCATTTATCTTATAGCTTGCAACATTACTAAACTCCTTGATAAGTTCTAGAAGCTTTGCTGTAGATTTCTCAGGGTTTTCTATGTATGGGATCATGTTGTCTGCAAATAGTGAAATTTTTACTTCTTCTTTTCCAATTTAGATGCATTTTTTATCTTTTTCTTGTCTCTGTGCTTGAGCACATATTTCTAAGGCAATTTTAAATAAGAATGGTGATAGTGGGCATCCTTGTCTTGCTCCCAGTCTCAGAGGGAAGGCTTTTAGGATTTCACCATTGACGATGATGTTAGCTTTGGTTTGTCCTATATACCCTTTATCATGTTCAGAAAGATTCCTTCTATTCCTATATTTTGCAGTGTTTTGATTAGGAAAGAGTGCTGTATTTTGTCAAATGCTTTTTCTGCATCTATAGAGATGATCATGTGATATTTGCTTTCAATGTCTTTATGTAGTGCATTACATTGATTTTCTTACGTTGAACCATCATTGCATACCCAGGATGAAACCCACTTGGTAATGGTGTATAATTTTTTTGATATGTTGTTGAATATGATTAGTAAATATTTTGTTGAGGATTTTAGCATCTAGGTTCATTAGAGAGATTGGTCTGTAATTTTCCTTTCTTGTGGTATCTTTGTTTGGCTTTGGTATTAGGATTATATTGACATCTTAAAAAGAGTTAGGTAATGTTCCTTCTACTTCTATTATTTGGAAGAGCTTAAGTAGGATTGCTGTTAGCTCTTTCCAGAATATTGGGTAGAATTCACCTGTGAAAGCCTCTGGCCTGGACTCTTCTTAGTTGGGGGGTTCTTGATGACAGAGTCTACCTCTTAACTTGCAATTGAACTGCTGCGTTCATCAATTTCTTCTTTTGTCAATGTAGGCTGCTTGTGAGTTTCTAGAAATTTTTCCATTTCCTGTAAATTATCCTCTTATGATACTCTTTATTTCTGTGGGGTCAGTAGTGATAACCCCTTCCTCATTCCTTATATTGTGTATTTGCATCTGCTCTCTCTTTTTCAATTTTTAGTCTGGCAAAGGGTTTGTCCTTTTTATTGAACTTCTCAAAGAACCATCTTTGGTTTTGTTTATTTTTTCTAGTGCTTTTTATTTTCTGTTTCATTTAGTTCTGCTCTAATCTCTGTTATTTCCTTCTTTCTACTTCCTTTGGGGTTAGTTTGCTGTTGTTTTTCCAATTCCTCCAGGTGTGTAATTAGGTCTTTTATTTTAGTTCTTTCTTCTATTTGATATATGCATTTATGGCTATGAATTTCCCTCTCAGTACAGCTTTGGCTACTTCCCATAGGTTTTGCTATTTTGTCTTGTCATTTTCATGTGTTTCAAGGCAGTTACTGATTTCTTTAGAGATTTCCTCCTTGACCCACTATTTGTCTATGAGTGTGTTATTTAACTTCTATATCTTTTTACCTAATCTGGTTCTCTGGTACTTAATGATTTCCAATTTCATTCCATTGTGATCAGAGATATTATTGTATAATCTGAATCATTCTGAATTAATTAAGAGTTGTTCTGTGTCCTAGCATGTGGTCCTTCTTGGAGGATGATCCATGAGCAGTTGAGAAGAATATATATCACACTGTATTTGAGTGTGGCATTCTGTATATGTCTATTAGGTCCAGCTCCTCTGATGTATTACTCAGAGTCTTTGTTTCTTTATTGATTTTCTGTCTAGATGCCCTGTCTAATGGTGATAATGATGTATTAAAGTTCCCCACTCTAATTGTAGAGACATTTATGTCTCCACTTGGTCTTTCCATTGTTTTCCTCATGTATTTTGAGGCTCCCAGATTAGGTGCATAAATGTTTATGTTTTCTCTTAAAAGATAGCCCATTTTAATAATATATGGTGTCTATCTTTGTCTCTTACAATAGTTTCGCATTTATAGTCTACTTTGTCTGATATTAGTAAGCTTCTCCTGCTTTTTTTGGGTATTGTTTGCTTATAAAATTTTATTCCAGCCATTCACTTTCAGCCTCCATGAATCCCTGGGTCTAAGGTGGGTTTCTTGTAGACAACATATAGATTGGTCATATTTCCTTATCCATTATGCCAATCTGTATCTCTTGACTGGTGAATTGAATCCACAAACATTCAGTGTTATTACTCTCAAGGAATTTCTTACATCAGCTTATTTTCTTTGGGTTTATGTATGTCATATATTGTTTTTATTTATCTTTTTGTCTTTTTAGCTGTCTTTTTAGCTGTTCTTACACTCTCCTCCAACTCTCTCTCTCCTGTTTTTTTTCTTTCAGCTTGTAGAACTTCCCTTAGCATTTCTTGAAGGGTAGGTATCTTATTGGCACACTATCTTAATTTCTGTTTACCTGTGAATACTTTGAACTCTCCATCATTTTTAAATTCCAGCTTTACTAGATTGGGAATTCATGGCTGGAAATTTTTCTTTGAGCACCTTGACTATGTCATACCACTGTCTTCTTGCCTCCATGGTTTCAGATGAGAAATCAGCACTTAACTTTATTGAGCTTCCCTTGTATGTGATGATTCTCCTTTCTCTTGCTGCCTTCTGTATTTTCTCTTTGTCTTGAGCATTGGACATTTTTTCAAATATATGTCTTGGAGTAGGCCTGTTGGGATTTATATTGTTTGGCGTGTGCTGTGCTTCTTGGACATGTATGTCCATATCCCTCATTTGGATTGGGAAGTTTTCAACCATTGTTTCCTTCAACACTCCTTCTGCTCCCTTTCCTTTCTCTTCTCTTTCTGGAATGCCAATAATGCATATGTTTGTGCATTTTGTATTATCGGTTAAATCTGTAATTCCCTGCTCATTTTTTCTATCTTTTTATCTATCTCTTCTACTATATATTTGATTTCAGATGTACTGTCTTGCACATCACTAATTCTTTCTTCTGCTAGTTCATATCTGCTGTTATGTGATTCCAGCATCTTTTTGATTTCTTAGATAGTGCTATTCATCACCAGCATATCCGTTATCTTTTTATTTGTGTTTTACAATTTCTTCATTATGTTTTCCCAGTGTCTTCTTAATATCCTTAATCTCTTCCTTCACTTAATTAATTTGGTCCACTATATTTCTTTGGACAACTTTGGTTAGTTGTTCGGTGTTCTGCATCTCTTCCTGGATTTTAGACTGCTCATTCATCTGTTCCATGTCTTCCTGTTTCTCAATATGTCTTGTAAATGTTTGTTGCACACTGGTCATCATTTATCTTGATGGGTTTATTCAGTTGATTAGTTTTTCTCTCTCTGCTCTAAAGTTTTATTTAGCTGACTGTTTTGTGTGTTTTAAGTTTCTCTTTGACACTTTGTTCTTCTTGTTCTATTTCCTTGTTGTTTTCCATGTTCCCTTGAAGGAAAAATATTAGGGCTAGGGAAATCAAAAGTGAGAAGAATGGAAAAAGGATAATAGTAATAACAACAAAAGTTAGAAGAGGGTCTGTATAAGACACATTAAAATGAATACTTAACTCATGTGAAAAGTATAGAATAATAGGAAAAAATAAGTGGAATAGCTACAATAGAATGGGAAACCAAATAGAGAAAAATATATAGAATATTTTAAAAGGCCAGAATGATGAGGAGAGAGAGAAAGAGTAAAGAAAGGACTGAAAGGAGAAACTTAATAATAATAAAAAAGAAAACAGATTAGGCAAGATAGAAATTGAAACCAGTAAAGTTGAGGACTAATGAAAAAAGATAGAATGTAAGAACCACAACAGAAAACAGAAGGTAGAAAGGTGAAGGAAGGAAAATAGATAGCCTTGGTTGACAAAATCAGTATACACAAAAAATGGGAAATAAAGGAAGAAGGAAAACAGCAAAGAAGAAACAAGCTATTAGCAACTTATTTTTTTTTTAAAAGGTGGGGTGGGAAGAAAGAGGAAAGAAAAACAACAAAGGAACAAACAAACAAACAAAAACCAAACAAACACAAAAGCAAGCAGTCAAACCAAGCTAAGGAAGAACATCGTTGCTTCTTGGGCCCTTGTGGAGCCTCTCAGTCTGGCTGTGTTCATCAACCAATTACCCTGCAGGTTTATCTCTGCAGGTTTTGAGGTGGATTTTAGTAGGTAAACTAAGTTAAAATTTTTTTTTAAGAAATGGTTTTTTTTTTGGGGGGGTGGGAAGAAATAAGGTACACAAAAGAAGTTAGTACAGAAATAAAGTCTATATATCCCCTGTCCTATGATATCAGCTGGATGTTAGATATCCCAGGGAATCACTACTCTTAGAGGAGCCAGGAATCAAACTAGGGACCTCATAATTTCAAGTCAGAAATACCTCCACTGAGCTAACTTACTAATTTGGTCAGTTAGCTTTTTAGAAACTATTTAGTCACTTTCCCAGGGGAAGGTTTTACTCTCCTGTGGCAGCAGGATTCAGCAGGCTGTATGAGCAGATCCCCCCTCCCCTCTCCTGGTCATGTTGTGTTCCCTTTTGAAATTCAAATGGAACCCTGATGACTGAGTTCACCTCACTGAAATGGTTTACAAGCTTCTTTTAGGCCACCCCCTCCTCCCAGTGGACCCTAAATAGGCTTTGGAAACTAAATAAGCACTACCCACTGCCTGACTTCCTTAGGGGAATTGAAGTTCTGTTAGTCCTCACTGTAGAACTATTGAATTGGCTGAGTCCACCCTCTCTCAAGCCAAGCCTCTATATCACAGGGCAGTTAAGTAAATCAGGATTCCTCAGCAGATTTGCCTCTCCACTCAGCCTTGTACCACTTCAAGCCAGCTGCTGTGCTCCCCAAAGCTCTAAGGGGGTCCAGACAATGAAGTTCCCTGCACCAAAAGGATTTACAAGCTTCTTCTAGACCACCCCCTCCTCCCAGGGGACCCTAAATAGGCTTGTGGAAATGTATTAAGCACTACCTACTGCTTGACTCCTTTAGGGGAATTGAAATTCTGATAGTCCTCAGTGCAGAATTATTAAATTGGCTGAGTCCACCCTCTCTCAAGCCAAGCCTCTCTATCCCAGAGTGGTTAGGTATATCAGGCTTCTTCAGCAGATTTGCCTCAACCCTCAGCCTGGTGCCACTTCAAGCTGGCTGGTGTGTTCCCCAAAGCTCTAAGTGGATCCAGGCCACCAAACCCAGAGAAATGAAACCCCTCTCCACCCTTTGCCAGAACACTCCCACTCTCAGAGAATGCTCCCACTTGCTGGTTTGCTGGTGGGAGTTGGGGCTCACCCTAGCCTTTTCCTAGAGGGTGGGGCTTAACCATCTGCATCCACAAGTTCCAGCTCAGGGCTAAACCTCATGGTTTTATCTTGAGCAATCTATCTCAATGTCCAGCTCCCTCCAGATCCATGTCCCAAAGGCTTTCACTCCATGGGCTCCCAGCATAGATCACTTGGGCTGAATTCTGTCCCCAATCAGCTGTCTTTTTTGAGAGAGATTGTGAATGCCCAATTAAACTGAAACCATCTTGGTCCCCCTGCATGAAATTTTTTAAGTTCACATTCTGTAATAAAAACATACTTTATAATAAAAATTGTTTAGTTTGAAGGAAATTACATTAAATGTATGATATACACTCTCCTCATTATTGAGAGGCTGACCCCTTTTTGTCATGCACATATTTGGTGCCATAATAATAGAAAAACCATTTTATTTTAATTTTTATTTATTTTTTTTATTGCGGGTAAAAATCAAATTTTTCATAATACATACCAATATTTGTAAAATGATATATAAATACATATGTATATATGTGCATTTGTTTACATAAATGTTATTTGTTATATATATATATAT
>JAQZBX010096306.1:0-11817 GCA_029593785.1 Cabassous unicinctus
CTTAGAAAAATAGGAATAGAAGTTGTTTGTTTGCTTGGCTGTCTAAAGCATATGCTATAAAATGGGCTGACTTTTTTTTTTAAGGAGGAACTGGGGATTGAACCGAGGACCTTGAACATGTGAATTGCACGCTCAATCACTGAGCTACACCTTCTCCACAAAATGGGTTGAGTTTTAACAATGTGAGTTTATTCCCTTACAGTTTGAGGCCTTGACAATGTCCCAATCAAGACACCATCAATGTGAAGCTTTCTTCCTGGAGACCCGATGAAAGCAGGCCTTGGGGCCTCTGCCACATGGTGAGTCAAATGGCAGTGCCTATTGATCTATCCCTTCTCTTCTTGGTTTAGTTGCTTTTAGTTTATTGCTTATATGACTTTTATCCTCATTTGAATTTCATTCTCTTACTCAGGATTCCAATAAAAGACTGACTCAATAAACAAAAAAATTTTTAATTCCTACCCTGAGGAGACTTGCTATGTTTTTTTAATAGAGTGGCAAGAATCTCTAGAGTACATAGGCAGGGCCAATAAAATAAAACAAACCAAGACTCCAGGCCCTTTATATTAATGCTTATGCTTATGAAACTTACTCTTGTAAAATTAAAACTTAGCCTAATAATATCTATTGCCTAAGAGTTACCATTGGAAAATGTTGTTACTCAAATGTGGCCTCTCTAAGCCAAACTCATCAAGGAATTTAAAAAAATTACTCACTACTTTGCTTGCTGCATGGGACATGATTCCTGGGGATTACCCTGGCAATGACGTATTATTACCAAGTGTCAACCAGTGATGTATTTGGAAAAAGATCTTGACCAAAAGGGGGAAACATTAAATAAAAAAGAGATTTTATGTCTAAGAGATTTCAAAATGAGTCAGAGGTTGTTCCAGAGTTTATCATATGCACATCTCAAGCAGATCTCACTAACTGCCACAGGAAACATAGCCTCAAACTAGGTCCTCCTGAGGGCTTTTAGAGGCATCTGGAACTATATGCAAGGCAGACCATGCTGGAAATAAGCACCCCATTGGTGGGCCTTAACTTGGAATGTATGATAACCTATTTCCCCACTGGAACAGAGTTAGTCTCATTTATATTTTCCCAACACATGATTTTTCTACACTGTTCATTTGAACTTATAATAAGCCCTATATCCATTAAATACATTTTCCAGGGACTTATATCTTCAGTCTGTTCATATTCTGATTGAACCTCAGTCTCAACAGAGTTGTAGCCAAAACCTATTCTCCAGTACATTGAACTAACCTAGGACAACTCAGCAAAGGATGATGGTGGACAACCCCATCCCAGAAAATCAAGGGTATCTAAAACTGCAAGGAAAACAGTTCTTTACATCTGACCCATAAGATCCAAGTCCCCTCTCAGTCTGAATCAGAGCAGACATTGCTTTCCCCAAATCCTCAATACTGAGAAATGAACAAACAAAAGGAAGGAATGCAGCAATGGGCCATAGTAAACATATTATTATTGTAGTAAGGTAAGAACCTGTAACACTGATATAAAAATAATTGTTGCCAAAGGTTTTGAGGGGAGAAGGAGGGAAGAATACGTGGAACATAAGGCTTTTTTAGGGCATTGGAATTGTTCTGCATGATATTGCAATGTCAGAAACAGGACATTATATATTTTGTCAAAACATAAAATTGTATGGTGCAAAAGGTAAATGATAATGTACACCATAGACCATGGTTAGTAGCAATGCTTCAATATTTTTTCATCAATTGTAAAAAATGTACCAAACTCATGTAAAATGTTATAAATAGGGGAAATGTGAGAGGCAGAGGGGGTGGGATATATGGGAATCCCCTATATTTTTGATGTAACTTTTCTGTAATCTAAAACTTCTTTTAAAATAAAGTTTAAAAAATAGAAAAAAAACCACACAGAAACATATCATTTCAAACAAACTATAATGACTATTATTAAAAAGAGAAAACTACATGCATTGGAAAAGATATGGAAAAATAGGAACATTCATTCTTTGCTGGTGGAAATGTAAAATGGTGCAGCTGTTATGGAAGTTTGACAATTCCTCACAGAGCTTACTATAGAAGTGCCATAAGAACCGGCAATCCTGCTACTAGGTATATACCCAGAAGTATGGAAAGCAGAGTCTGCAACAGATATTTGCACACCAATGTTCATAGAATTATCATTCACAATTGCCAAAAGACAAAGCAACCAAAGTGTCTATCAACAGATGAATAGATAAAATATGGTATACACATAAAATAGAATATTTTTTTATTATAAAGAATTCCTGATGCATGTGACAATATGGATGAACCCTGAGTATATTTTGTTGAGTGAAATAAGACAGGCACAAAAGGTCAAACATTGTGCAATCTTTCTGACATATAATAAGCAACCAAATAAGCAAAATTTGTTTAATATAAGTTACCAGGTGATATACTGGGGTTAGAGAATGAGGAGGAGTTGGTGCCTAATTTGTACAGGATTTGTATATAGGTTGATTGCAAAGGTTTGGAAATGGATGATGGTGATGCTAGCACATAACTGTGAGTGTAATTAAGAGCACTGAATTACATTGGTGAATGTGGTTAAACGGGGAAATGCTTGGTCATATATGTTACTAAAATAAAATTTAAAGGTTAAACATAAGACTGAGATACACAGTGAACCTTATTGTAGATGATGGACTACAGTTCATAGTAGAAGTATAAGAATATTTTCTCATGTATATAACAAATGTACAGCACTAATACAGGTGTTAATAATAGGGTGGTATATTGGGAAAAGTACACCTAATGTAAATTATAGACTATAGTCAATAGTACTATTTTAATAATCTTTCATCAATTGTAACAAAGAACACATTTTTGGGTTTTTTTATTTTTAAAGAAGCTTTAGATTACATGAATATTACATAAAAAATATAGGGGATCCTCCTATCCCCACCCCCTCCCACTCCTACACTTTCCCACATTAACAACATCTCTCATTAGTGTGGTAAATTTCCTACAACAGATGAACACATATTGAAGCATTGCTACTAACCATGGACTATATTTTACATTATAGTTTACACTCTGCCCCATACTATTTTATAGGTTATGACAAACTGCATAATGGCCTGTACCCATCAATGCAATGTCATGCAGGACAATTACAATGTCCTAAAAATGGCCCCATATTACACCTATTCTTCTCTCCCCCTCAGAACCTCTGTATCCACTGCCTTTATATTAATGATAAAAGTTCTTCCATTCCTAGAATAGTAATAAGTCAACAATAGAATAATAATGTCTACTTTAGTCCATTGTTCATTCCCCAATCTTGAGGATTTGGGGATGGTGATGTCTACTTCATTTCTAATTGATAGGGGGCTTACATGGCATGGGGCAGATGGATGGAACTAACTTGCTTGCAGTTGCAGAGCTTCTCTGTTCCTTTTTATGAGCATTGTCCATCATCATTTCATTGTTAGTTGTCATAGATGACACCAATGAACTGGAGAGTACATGTTGCAACTCTGCTGAAATTCAATACTTAACTGGCACATGAACAGACTAAAGATTTATGTCTCTGGGACATAAATTTAAAAAGAATAGTACTAATTATAGATTCAAATAAAAGGGACAGAAGATCCTTGTTTAGGGAAACTATAAATGAGTCTAACTCTGTTACACTGGGAAGCTTAAATTCCAAAGTAAGGCCCACAGACAGGGTGCCAAACTCCTGAGCTTATCTGCCCTTTAAAGAACAGACAATTATTTAAAAAATTAAAAAGCTCTGGTAGTTTAAGTTGTTTGTGGATGTCAGAAAGTTATGTTCTTTTAAATTGGTCCATTCCTCTGGGGTAAGAACCCTTTGATTGGATTGCATTCAGGTGAGGGACATTTGATTGGATTACTTCTGTGTGGTATAGCCCAGGATGGGTCTTTTTACTTCTGCTGGAGTCCTTTATAAATGGGAAATAGGAGGCTACAGAGACAGAGAAAAAAGCTACAGAAACAGAGACACCCAGAATCTGAGAGAGAAGGTCCTGGGAGTCAGAAGATGAAATTAATGGAATGTAGATACTGAAAGGAGCCACTGAAGCCACAAAATGAAAGCAATGAGGCCTGCAGGAGAGCTGAGAGCTGAGCAGAAACTACCCTGTGCCTTATCACCAAAGCTGCAGCTCAGGAAGAAATTATCTCCTGATGATGCCTTGATTTGGGCGCTTTCACATCCTTGGAACTTTAAGCTTATAAATTAATAAATCCTCAGTGTAAAAGCAATGCATTTGTGGTATATTGCCTTTGCAGCCTTTGGAAAAGTAAAACAAGGGCTATCCTCAATTGTAAAAATGTTCCACAGCAATTCAAGGTGTTGGTGGATGGGTGATATATGGAGGTCCTGTATTTTATGCATGATTGTTCTGTATATCCATAAGTTCTCTAATAAAACAATTACAAAAAAAAAAAAACCTTAAGGATTTTAACTTGAATTTCTGGTTGTGGACAAACATATTCAAGACAGAATTAATCCATTTTAAGGACTGTATAAAATTTTATTATCTTTGTTAGATAAGTAAGTTTTAGTGTCATTAAAACTCTTTGATATAATAGATCATCACTAATATCTTATTGAAATCAGTACCATATGAGTTAATCATTTTAAAAATATGTTTCATGCCGTGTTGCCAAACCTGCTCTATGTAGGAATTTCCTATATGTGACCACATCAGGCCTATGACTTCATCAAGATTTAACAGTATACCTAAGACTCTTATATTTAATATACAATCCTATAAGTATGAATCAGAAAACTGACTTGATTTATTACTCGTGAAACTGTGACTTTCATTCCTGATATAAATAAGCTTCCATCTGACTCACTATGTGTGTATATATGTAAATGTTTCAAGTCTAACAAAAATGCCAAAATGGGAAAATTCTAAGAAAAGTCCTGAAGATTCAACTGTGAAAATGTCCTTTATATTATGGTAGGTATAAAGTCTTCACATTATGGTCAGTAAAAAGGAAATTAAGCCCTATATAACTACTTCTAAAATATTGTTTAAGAAAATTTAAATAATACTAAAATGATTTGTATTAATTAATTGTTATATAAATTCAAACTGTGTTATATGTTGATTTTCCTTTAATAGCAATGACCTCTGTTTTAACTTTTGTAAATAAAATTTCATGTTTTTTTCAAGTATATGGCAAAAAAGTTTTATAAAAGAAAATTATGAATAAATAGAGACAGCATAAAGAATTGAACAACAGTGACAATAAATAACTCACTCTTGAGTATTATATATTCTTTACCTAAAGACAGCAAATATTTCCCTTGTTAGCTTCTCAAAATCAAGGCTTTGATGCTGGTTTATCCAATTTTCCTGTGCAGAGGGCATTTAAGAGTTTCTGCTCATGAAAAAAAAACACTACTAATATGTTTTGGAACTGTGTTTTAACCTTACTTATAGTCGGCAGATGACCTGACTCAAGTGCCAGCCTTTGTTTGGCCCATTTTGTAATTTTCTCAGAGCTGGATGACCTCCAATGCTGTTTGATACAAAGCATTTAAATTCACATATAGCTGCATTCACCAGCATTAGAGGCAACAGACTGGCAACCATCATATTTAGATGATGGTAAATTTTACATATCAACTTGACTGTGTTATAGTTGCCAGTTTTTCCATCAAATAATGGCATAGATGTTGCTGGGAAGCTATTTTATAAATTAATTGAAATCTACAATTGGTTGGCTTTAAAGTAAGCAGATTACTATGGATAATGTAGGTGTACCTTATCTAGTTGGTTGGATACATTAAATGAACAAAACTAAGGGTTCCAGGAGGATGGAATTCTATCTCAAGACTATACCTGCCACTCTGTCCTGACTTTGCAAACTAAGGAATTCATACTCAAGACATCAATATCACTATTACAGGACATCCATCCTCCTGCCTGCCCTTCAGATTCATACTTGCCAACCCCAAAATCTTCATGAGCCAATTCCTCATAACAAATCATAGATATAATAAATCCTATATATGTGTATATATGTGTGTGTATATATATATATATATATTCACAAACACTTACATACACATATACATATACACATACACATACATATACACATATATACACACACAATCACACACGTAGATATATGTTGTTGCTTCTATTTCTCTGGAGAATTCTAACTAGTACCAATTTTGATATCAGCAGAAGAACTTAAACTTTAGGGTGATTTTCTTAAGTTGGTCCTGGGGCCTTTGGAATTGGTTCTTAACCTATTCAAATTAAAACAACCCTGTATCGAGTGGTAAAGAAGACTCTGGCAGTCCATGATGTGATGTGTCAGTATAGCTATGCAAAATATCACTATTGGATACTCCTAATCAAAGACTTATAAGAGGAAAGTTTCTGTTGGCCAGATATTTCATTTCTGTGAAATTCACAAGTGCTGCGAGATTGGCTTGGTGCTCCTAATGTGCCAAATAAGGAGAGCATCAAAAGGATGTATTCAGGGCTTTAAATTCCCTGTTCAAGCAATACCAGCATGAACATCTTGGAAGTCCTCAGAACAGGAACCAGCAATGGGAATTCTCAGCCATGGGCCCAGTGAGTTTGCTGCATGTGACTATGCAAGCCACATATTTTGTTGCAATTTTCCTCCTACTGGCCATTATACATTTTGTCAGAACCTTTAAAAGAACACAGTGCAAAATGTAAACCATTGACTGTGGTTAGTAGCAATGCTTTGATATTTGCTTGTCAATTATAAAAATGAACCAAACTCATGTAGGATGTTATTGGCTGGGCAGCATGTCGGGGCGGGGAGTGAAATATGGGAATCCCCTATATTTTATTTTTTTAATTTTCTAATTTTTTAACTCTTAAAGAAGCTTTAGATTACATAAATGTTACATTAAAAATAGAGGGGATTCCCATATAACACACCTCCTCCCTCCCCAAATTTCCCCCATTAATAACACCTTTAATTAGTGTGGTTTATTTTTTACAATTGTTGAACACATGTTGAAGAATTGCTACTAACCATGGAGTATAGTTTCTATGTGTCTTTTCTGTAACTTAAGGTTTTTGAAAAAAAAACGTGAAAAAATATTAGACACTGGGGGAACATACAGAAGAAATTGTATATATACATAAAATATAACAGATCTTATGGTGATTAAAGGCACAATGCCAAAAGTATATTTTTTTGTTTTTTCATTTTTACTTATTTTATAATATTTTAATTTCATTATTATTAATTTTGTTGGCTTTGTTTTGGGGAAGCTTTAGGTTGCAGAAAGTTTACAAATGTGGCAAGGTAAGATTGCCAGTGTGGGGTGTCAGTGGTGAGGAGATGTGTGGGGAGGAGGCACCTGGGGCATGTCTCTATGGGATATTAATGTGTTTTTATGGTCATGGAATGTTGTCTCGGTGGGTGGAAATGCAGAGAAAAACCAATGGTATATTAAATTCCCATCCTGAGAAGTCCAGCTATATTCTCTAACAGAGTGGCATGAATATCTAGGGTATGTGTTCAATGTCTAGCAAAGGAGGAAAGATCAATACATCAGGATCTTGATATTGATGCCTGTACTTATGAACCTTGTTCTTGTGAAATTGAAACTTAGCCTAGTAATACATCTTAACTAAGAGTTACCTCCTGAAAACCTCCTTGGTGCTCAAAAGTTTCTTCACCAAACTCAGCATATAAATTCACTACCTTCTCCCTGACATGACACTACCTTCCCCTGGGACATCATTCCCAGGGATGAGCCTCCCTGGCATCAAGGGATTATAACCCAGTGCCAACTAGCTATGCATTTGAAAAAAAGACCTAAACAAAAGGGGAAAATATTAAATACAAATGAGTTTTTATGGCTAAGAGACTTCAAAGTGAGTCAAGCATTCATTCCAGTGGTTATGCTTATGCACATTTAATTAAGATCTCCTTGATTGCCACAGTAAACAGTGCCTCAAACAGGAATGGTCCTGAGGGCTCTAGAGACATCTAGACACTTTAGGCAGGACAGACAACCCCAGGAAATTGGCATCCCATTGGTGGGCCTTACCTTGTTATATATGATAACCTATGTCCTCAATGTATCAGAATTATTCATTTATAATTTTCTTACCCATTGTTCTTCTGCCCAATTTATTTGAACCTGTGATTAGCATTTTAGTCATTAAATATATGTCCCAGAGACTTATATCTTCCAGCTCTTCATATGATGGCTGAGCCCTGAATCTCAGCAGAATTGCATGCAGCACTTACTCTCAAGTTCATCAGACTCACACAGGACAAGTAACAAAAGGATGATGATTGACAAAGACCATATCAAAAAACAGAGAGCATATACATCTTCAAGCAAGACTGTTCCATTCATCTGCCCCATGGGATCTAAGTTCCCTCTCAGTGGGAAGCAGAGTGCACATCACCATCCTCAAATCCTCAACATTAAGGGATGAACATGCATAAGGAGGAAATGCAACTACAGACCAAAGCAGGCTTATTATTCTAGTAAAGGAAGAACTTGTAACATTGATATAAAGATCATGGTCACCAGAGGTTCTGAGGGGAGGGAGAGAGAAGAAAAGTTGTAACATGGGGCATTTTGGGCACGTTGGAGATGTTCTGCATGATATTGCACTGACAGATAAAAGTCATTACACATCTTGTCAAAATGTATAATTCCACTTTACATAGCACCATAAAATTGTGAGGTGCAAGTGTAAGCCATAATGTAAACTATAGACCATGGTTAGTAGCAGTGCATCAATATGTTTTCATCAATTGTAACAAATGTACTATACTAATGAAAGAATTTGTTAATGGACGAAATTGCGGAAGGAGGAGGGAGTGGGGTATATGTGAATCCCCTATATTTTTTTGTTTAACATTTATGTAATCTAAAGCACTTTTAAAAATAAGAAAAAATGTGGGAATTAAAAATTATTACTATGTAATTAGAAATGGGTATTTGATAAAATCTTCTTTGAGTGTAATTTGATATTAAATGTGTACACTTTGGTATATGTTGCAAAAATCCTTCCCATCTTCTGATAATTTACCCACAATATATTTAGTTTTAAAAATATCAAGATTGTTCTAAGAAATTTACAAAATGCTTCTTTCTAGTTACATATGTTGCTTAATTGTATTCTTAATCATTTTCTTATTATTTACTCTAAGCAGTTTCCAAACAATGTAAAATAAACAACAAATAATATATTATCTGCATATCACATAAAGGTAAAATGTAAAAAAAATTTCAAAAGTATACTGCTGACATATATTAAAAAAGTGACAGAAATTTGAAAAACAAATTATTTGCATATATGAATACCAACAATCACATTAGGTAGACAATATTTCTTATATATTATACAAGTTTTAGTAGACTAAAATTGATATATGTAGGTGCTTTATTGTAAAATTGATCCATAACATTTATAATCAACTATTCATGGTTGCTATACTTAATATGAACTATTTACTCTACAAGTAATAACAAGTAATTCTAGATATAAACAAATCATCTCATCATTTGTAAGTGTAAATTGAATAAAATTCAGTCTTAGAAAAGATTGATAAACCTAATTAAACAATTTAATTGTATGCTATTCAAATAGATACATCTAAATTAGAGAGATTTAAAATATTTAATAATATAAAAGGAAATGAAATTATATAAAAAATACTAACCAAATAAATCTAATAAGACAATTAGGTTTCCTGACAAAATTAACCTTAGTAATAACATATCAATTTCATTAAGATAGATATTACTATTTTATAAAATTTTATTTTGCTGGTTGATACAAAAAACCCTAAACTTGTTATTCCACCACAAGCTGATTCAAGCCCTGAAAGACTTATTGACCCTCATACCTGAATTCAATGGACCTCTAATATTCAGAATATCTAGACAATAAATTTGTGTTGTCTCAGGTCACCAAGTGTGTAATGATTTGTTACAGTAGTAATAGGAAATGAATACAACATGGAACATTAATGCCATTTAATATGACCATGAGTAAGGCCATTTTCCAGGCAATTTTCCCAGTGGTGAGAAACATTTTCAGTGGTGTGACCTGGCAAGTGGAGCTCGGACTCTGATAAATGCTCCAATATCAAGACATTCAGTCCCATCTATGTGCTTCCTTCCCCAGTCAAGGATCCATAGAGTCCATTCAATAACCAGATAATGTGAATTCACTTTTCTGTTTGCTTGATTTGGGTAGTTAATAGGTTTTGTAGGATAAATATTCTCTTTCTCTTGTAACCAACGTGCTTTAAAAGGCATACTTGGATCTGATTCTCATTTTCAACATGAATATAATGAGGTAGTCCTAGTAAGACATAATAGGTGGCTTTCCTTTGCAGGATTACATCTTCAGGGATTTCCAAGAAGGAGAGAAGAGCCTCATCATTCAAGCCCAGAGGGAGTGTCTCATCTGACAAAAAGGATTTGCTGGAGTTTGGGATTCAGGGAAATTACAGTCCTCAGGCATTCTTTCAGATATTTCTTTTCTGACTCTAATGCTGCACCCTTTCTCAGTACATGCCCTAACTTTCATTAAGAGACTTGCTTAGGAAGCTAATTCAACTGGTGATTAGCATTGTTATAGCAGTTTCCACATGTTTGATTTGAGGCTTAATCTGATCATTCCTAAATATTTTAACATCTTCAACACTATTAAGTGCAATCACTTCACATAATAATCCCTGATTTCCCATGCCCTCTCTACTGGCACTTAGCTCTCCAAAACATTTTCTCCAATCCTATTCTTTAAATGTATTCAGACAAGATAGAGGCAAGATGGCATTGGTTTAGGTGGGCACTCAACACCTCCTGGCAAAGGACAGCTGATTGGGGACAGGATCCTGCCCTAGTGGACTGTTCTGGAAGCCCACGGAGCAAGCGCCTTTGGGACATTGATCTGAAGGCAGCTGGACAGGGAGATAGATTGCTCAAGATGAAACCATGAGTTTTTAGCCCCATGGAAATTGCAGATGCCAAATGCTAAACCCCACCCTCTGGACAAAGAGCCAGGGTGAGCTCCAACTCCTGCAGGCAACCCAGCAAGAGGGAGCATTCTCTGAGAGTGGGAGGGTCCTGGCTAAGGATGGAGAGGGGTTTCCTTTCTGCGGGTTTGGTTGTCAAGACACCCTTAGAGCTTTGGGGATCACACCAGCCAGCTCGAGGTGGCACCAGGCAGAAGGGAGAGGTGAATCTGCTGAGGAAGTCTGATTTATCTAACCACCCTGTGAAACAGAAGCTTGGCTTGAGAGAAGGTGGACTCAGACAACTTTAGAGTTCCACACTGAGGACTATCAGAATTTCAACTTTCCTAATCAAGTCAGGCAGTGGGTAGTGCTTAATAAGTTTCCACAAGCTATTTAGGGTGCCCTGGGAGGAGGGGGTGGTCTAGAAGAGGCTTGTAAACCATTTCAGTGAGGTGA
This sequence comes from Cabassous unicinctus, assembly GCA_029593785.1. NCBI lineage: Eukaryota > Metazoa > Chordata > Mammalia > Cingulata > Chlamyphoridae > Cabassous > Cabassous unicinctus. The sequence continues at coordinate 11,469 of JAQZBX010096306.1, forward strand.
ACTCAGTCATCAGGGTCCCATTTGAATTTCAAAAGGGAACTCAACCTGACCAGGAGAGGGGAGGGGGGATCTGCTCATACAGTCTGCTGAATCCTGCTGCAAGAGGAGACTAAAGCCTTCCCAGTGGAAAGTGACTAAATAGCTTTCTGAAGAGCTAACTGACCCAATTGTTAAGTTGGCTCAGTGGAGGAATTTCTGCCTTGAATATATGAGGTCCCTAGTTCAATTTAAGAGATTCAATGGGATACCTAATATCCAGTTGTTACCAGTAAGACAGGGAAAACATAGATATTATTTTTGTACTAACTTCTTTTGGATTCCTTATTTCTCCAAAAAAAAAAAAAAAAAA
>JAQZBX010096307.1:0-11816 GCA_029593785.1 Cabassous unicinctus
AAATTGGGCAATGGGGAGATATAACAAAACAAAGGAAATGAGCATCATAATCTTAAGTGAGTTTCCTCAAACTGAGTCTTAGTTAAATGAGGACAACATTCACATCAAATGTTCACCTCTACAGATCCTCTTAATCTGAATTGCATTTGCTGTTTCCCAGGATAAACATTTATACTCTCATCAGATTACATTGCTTGAGAATTGATTTAGGAATTTCAACTTCTCCTCAGAGTTTAAAGACCATTTGAAAGACACTAAGAGTGGGATGGGCTGGTTTCCTCGGTGTTAATTTTCAGGAAAGAAGCCAGTTGCTATGAGGATTAGATGAGGCTGATCTCTGCCTGAACCATACTTTCAACTCAACAAATACTGTTCTTTTGGTTAGCGTTTTTTATGGCTTCGTTTCTTTAAAAATTTTAAATGTTTTTCTTCTCATTTTTGATTTGCTATACTCATTCATCCTTTTAACTGAGATGAATATAATATGGAGTACTCATACAGACTAGAAAAGTGCACCTTTAAGAAGATTTTGTTCTTTATGTGTCAATCTATGTCTGGTACCCACAATCCTGTTTTCTTCTTCAAGGATAAATTTCATTATTTTTCTTGATAAGCATTTTCAGAAATGCACTTTGTGAATAAGAAAAAGAAACATCCTGTTAAGAAATCACAAACGACATCTTGTATTAGAGACACAGAAACTACAAACACTTGGATGCATCAAGTCTGATGCATTTAAAGTATCCCCCTGTGCACGCACACATACACACAAAGTCTGTCAACTTGTCAACTCCTCCTCCCCCTGTATTTGTAAGCCACAGCAGCAACTGTTTGAGGGTAAAACACATTCCAGAGCATTATTTTGTACCTTGTTTTGTGTGAGAAACAAAAAGACTTTCACATCAAAGCTCAGTCAATTAAAAAAAAAAACTTCATAAAAATAGGGATGGAATGTTCTAATCTATAGATTCTCTTAATCTGAGTTGCATTTGCTGTTTCCAAGGATAAAAATTATACTCTCCATGGATGAAGTTGCCTGAGAACTGACTTAAGAGTTTCACAACTTCAGCACAGGGTTTAAATGCCTTATGAGGACCACAGCCAGCAGGATGGGCTAGACAACTTGGGTGTTCATTTCCAGGGTAGGAGCTTCATGCCATATTTCAGAGCCACAATCATGTTCTCAGTTATTTCTTGAGAGCATAGACCCAATCGAGGCTGTGATGGACGTGGGTAATGACAATCTCTGTCACTTGAGAATAATTATAAAGAAAGATGGGCCATTTCAGTGGTAATGTCTTTGGAAAATTTTCATGCCCTGTTGCTTTTTGTTCTTACACATGCCATGATTTTCTGGCAAAGTGTGAGTCCACAAACACTCAGGTCAATTGAACTAACCATCCACAGTGGGAAGGGTCCTCAACTTGAAGTTGGAAGACTGGTGTCTGAATCCTGATGCTAATGCTTGCACTTATCCACTCTGATTCACAGTCTACTCTAATGTCAGATGGGAATGATGGTAACTCACCATGTAGAAGTTTAGTGAAGCTCAAAGTTAGATGATGAGTGTAAAGATCGAGCATGGACCTAGCAGATAAGCAAACCTGAAGGTATGGATGGTTGTTACCTCTCTTAGCTGTGTCACCTCTCCACCCCCTTCCTAGATTTGGGCAGTGTCCATTGTGTAAGTTGTGATGGAAAGCAGATCCTCCCCTCCTTATGTGGGAGAATAAGGATGAAGGTATTTCCTCTCCCACCCGCAGGTGGGCAGAACAAGGGCACGCAGACTAGACTTAGCCAATCAGATACTTCTGCCTGAGCTTGGAACCTTGAGTGAGGGATGCAAAGACCAAGAGGCCTGGGGATTGGTGGCAGAGTGGAGTGGCCACTGGGTTCTGTGACAGTGGCACTGCATAGGGGATGTGGTGGTATCAGGTATTTGGGGTGGACATATTTATTACCTAGCCTCCCTTCATTCCTGTGCATTTCTGGACCCTGACTCCCCAGAACACACCGATCTTTTTTCAATAGATTCCTTTCTTATTAAGTTAAGAGTCAGATTTCTGTTGCTTGCAACCAAGAATCCTGATAGATACCCAGGCATATGTTTTGTTTGATAAACTCTAAAGCACTTTACTAAGTTAAGGTATTACTATTCTTGTTGAGATATATCATGATCTAAGGAACAAGTTAGAAATACATAAGGATCCAAGATAAGGCTTTGTTTTTGAAGTGTTACATTTTAATGTTATAGCAAAATGTCTAGTAGTAGACAATATTTATGATGTCCACATTTATAATATAAATATCCCAGGTCTTTTTGCCACTTTTTATCAACTCTTGAACTCACTACATTTAGTTTTTGACCAGCACCCCGTCCACACCTCAACACACACAGCACCACTATGACCAGCAAAACCACAAAGTTATTATGGTTTTTTTAAAACTTAACTTTACAAGGTTACTATGGATTTTCAGTGTTTATCTTCTTATTTTATTTATTCTCCTTTGGTCATTTTTTTGGTTTCTTTCACATGCTTTCCTTGCTCTGGTTGCCTCAGATGTTGCAATAGCTCCTAGTTCTTCTGTTCTTGGTGTTCATACACTCCTTGGGCATCTTTTCAGCCATCATGGGCTGCCAACATCTGTAATTGGCAGAAACTGTACTGCACTCTAAGCTCCAAGAGGACAGGGGCACTTCTTTCTTCGTATTCAAAGCTGCAGATCTTTCCTGGCTAACACAATGCCTGGCACAGAAAGAGCATTTAACATATCTTTGTGGAATTAATTTTGTTTCATATTCTGCTGGTAGAAAATCTTTTATCTTTAGTACAGATTGCTCTTGAGTTCCCAGTCACTAACATGCACAGCATATCTCTACTTGGATACCCCAGAGGCCTCAAACGCAGCACATTAAAAGAATTCAGTGGGGATGTTCCCTGCCTACACCACTATGCCCTGAACAGTGTGATCAGTGCAGCCATCTGGTGTCTCAAAACAGACACCTGAGAATCACCCTTTTTGTGATTCTTTACCCTCAAATCATTCACCATATTTTCCTGATTCTCATTTTTAAAGTCCCCAAATCTACCCCCTCTCTCCTACTCTACCACCTTGTACTGGCATCAAGCCTGCTCCACTTCTCTTTTGGATACATCTAACAGCCTCCCACCTAATGGGTCTCCTCTCTAACTTACTCGACTCCCAGTTCCTGCTCCTGTCCCTCTCTCCAAACAAGCTTGTTCCTACTTGTCCTTCAGGACTTACCTCAATCAGTCACTGGGGGTGGTCTCTGACTCCCTTCGTGGGACTTGCAGCTCTCTGTAGCATATGCTGTCGGTGCCCCTTGGCATTTGCCATTCCCATGCACCCTGACTCGTTGGCTTCCACCTCCCAGCCCATGCTCCTCTGCCTCTCTGAACATTGCTGGCTGCACAGGGCAGGCTGGAAATGCCAGGCAGTCCACATCTGCCAGGCTGAACCCTCAACCCGTGACTGGTGGGCATTGGGGTATAAATACACCAGCTTTCCCATCTTTGTTGGGATAACTCTGAGGCATGTTCTGCACCATCTACCAGAAGTCTCCAGCAGGATTGAACCCCAGTTGCCCACATTGGTAATCTGCTTTAGTGGCTTCCTCCTCTTCCCTATCTCACTTCATACTCTTCTACTAGTGTCTCCTGGGAATGCCTCCAGAACAAAGTACATGCACTCAAATGCTTGCCCTTTACCCATAACTGGAGCTCGTTATTGTGGAAGACTTTGGGAGATAGTGTAGGACACTCCTCAGAGTTATCCCACGTAGGGGCAAGGAGGTTGATTTATTTACCAGCCAACACCACATTTGTTGTTGGTAAAGACTGCTTCCAGGGGCATTAACTTTCTGGTATTTCCAGCTTGCCCTGTGCAAGGACTCCTTGCTCCTTCAGCCAGAAAAAGCCCTCAGGCAGAGAGTTCCAGGTGTTCCCAGTAGGTAGCCTTCAGCAGGTAGAATGAAGGTCACGGTGGAACATCAACAATATCTGCTGTACAAGTTGAAATTTTGTAAAAGATTTTGTAATATTGCTGAAGCACTGAGGTTTCTCCTATTTGTTCCTGGGCCCAGAGTCTAGGAAATAGAATGCAAAACTTTTTTTTTTCACATTAAACAATGAGAGCATCTGGTTCTTTGGCAATCTGGTTGAGCTGGTATGTTATTGTCCAGATATGCTCTGGGCTTCTTATGTGGTCAAAATTACAACTAGAGGATTTTTCCTTCTGGATAAGATTTTCCTTTGGCTTGCCTTGGATTACCAGGAATTCATGCATGGGCAGCATCCAGAACCTACTGTTCTGGTCACACGGCTCTTGAGAGTAGAGCATAGTGTCTTGGCTGTCATTGCAGAGCCACTCTAAGGGATATCAAAAACCTACATGGAACTACTACAAATTTCCACAACAGCTTCTGACACCAACTGCAAAGACTGCCATAAATCAGTTCAATTCTGACTCTACCCAAAGTTAGGCCAGACCCCACAGGTTAGGGCTATCCTCTACAAGGTTCCCCTTCCATTCCTCTTCAGGTACCAGATCCAAGTTCATGGGCCCAGGCCACCAGCACATCTGACCAATTGACTGCCAATTTGGTTTTTTTTACCCCACACCTTGGATTTGGTAATTCACTCACAGAACTCTTTGAAAGTGTTATCCTTATGATTATAGCTTTATTAAAGTAAAAAGATACAAATTAGAAGAAGCCACAAGAAGAGGGCCATAGGGCAAGGTCTGGGAGAGTCCCAAACACAAACTTCAACGTCTACTCCATGTGGAGTCAGAAGGTGCCACCCTCCAGGCACAGAGATGCATTTTCTCAATCATGGAAGCTCATTGGGGCTTCAAGTGTCCCAAGTTGATATGGGGTCTCATCATGTAGGCATGATGGATAGAATCAGTGTCCATGTGATTGAGCTCAATCTGTAGTACCCCTCCCCTCCCAAGAGGTCACTATGATGAGGCTTGAAGCCCCAACCCCCCCCCACCAATAACCTAATCAGTCTTTCTGGTAGGGCCAGCCCCTACCCTAAGGCTTCAGGTGTGGCTGGCCCCTCCCTGTCATGAGGGTGTGAACTATCAGATGTGGTTCTGGGCCTACCTTGAGTAATACAAGATACTCCTATCACAGGAAATTCCTAAGATTCATAGGTTTCCTCCCCAGAAACTGGAGACAAAGATCAGCCAGTTTCTTACTATGGTACAGTCATCCACCTATGAGATAATTTCCAGAAAAAAAAAATGCTGACCCAGGATGTAGGGCACTTCATCAATGAAGACCCAGTGTCATTACGAATGGCTATCTCAGCCCCATTCACTTTCTCCATTCTTTATTTTGTACAAATGGAAATATTGGTTTTGAAATTATACATTCGATTGTGTGGCTGTGTTTCCTAAATGGAAACTGTTTTTGTGGATTATAAGCATGGTGTTGTGAGCTGTTGTTCCATGTAGGTGTTTGTTAATTTAGGAGTCAATGTATAAAACAGCTGAATTCATCTTCTCCCCCAACTCTTCTCCAGGGGTTTTCCCATCTCTGTGAAGGGCACCACGTCCTACCATTCTACCTTGCTGAAGCCAGGCGTGGTAGATTGACTCATGCCCCCCACAAAGACACGTTCGAGTCCTAACTCCTGGTCCTGTGGGTGTGAACTCATTTTTAAATAATATCGTCAAAAATCCTATTAAGATGAGGTCAAACTGAATCAGGGTGGGCCTCGATTTGGTATGACTGGAGTCTTTATAAGCAAAGGAAATTTGGACATAGAAGTACAAGCCACAGGAGGAGAAAGAGACAGATAGCCATGTGATTGTCAGCAAGCCACCACCAGAATGTTACAGACTTGTGGTATTTGCCATAACAGCCCTGGCAAACTATGAAACCAGGTATTTCAATGTCAGTCTTGACCCTTCCTTCTCACATGTTCCCACCTCACATCCAATCTGTTATTAAGAGATATCTCATCTACTTGTTAACCATCTTTCCAGTCTCCTCCTCTGCATCCTCTTTGTCCTATGTTAGATCTTAATGCCATCCTCTCACTTGTGACATACTCATGACTACACTCTTTGCCTTCAGTCTGACCCACCTTTTGTAGTTTGAGTGATTTTTTGAAAATGAGGATTTTAACTGCCACTTCCCTACTGCAAACACTTTGATGGCTCCTCGTTGCTCTTAGACTTAAGTCTAAACTCCTTGATCTTGCTTGTAAGGTCTTCCTGGATCTGTATGACATCCACCTCTTTATTTCATCACTGGTCCCCAGCCATATGTCCCCTCCCCAAATTCTATGCATAATAAATAATAAACTCTTTGAGCTCTTTGACTATGCCTTGTGGTCTTGCAATTATAAGTCTTAGCACACACTCTTCCCTTTGGCTGGAACGTTATTGCTTAGTCTTGATTGCTGGTGTTTGTCAAGAGCCAAGTTCAAGCCCTGACCTGCTGTCAGTTTTTGATTAAAATGTTGATTTTGGCTTTTCTTTTTATATTAACAGTGATAAACTCCATAATTCCTTATAGCTTACAGAATGATATTTGCTTACCCCATGGGGATTCGATGTAATTTTGAATGGAACATATTTGACAAGGGGAAAAGGGCAGATTCAATACCCTGCTATCACCACCAAGATAAAAGGGGCTAGAAAAGATGTTAATCAGCTATATTAACTGGCCATAAACTTCAGTCCTGCTCAAGTACTTCTCTGTGGTCAGGGATAAACCGTTGACTCAGTTAACAAGGGTTTTCCTTGCTCCACCGTATTCTTAAAAAGCTATTAACATTTTGACTTTGAACAGCTCCTTTTTCCCTTCATATCTAGGTGGCCAGAAACTCACAGACCCTTTTGTCGACTTATAACTATGCTCAAACTTAGGATGAATTTGTAGAAAATCACTGTTGTTGAAATGGCTGCTTAGAAATCTAGTGAGAGATACATGCAGTTGAAATTAGTCAAAAATATTTCTGAGTAAACATTATGCTTAACACCTTCTGTTAAGCCTGTGAAAGACACAGATAAGCTCACAATTTACATTAGAGTTTATACGGTGACCAGTTGTCCTGGTTTGCCTGGAACTGAAGGGGTTTCTGAGATCCAGGGCTTTGAGTGGTAAAACCAGAGAATCTTGGACAAATAGATAAGTTGGTTTCCCTAGCTACATATCAAAATATAGGTTAATAGCATGAGCCATTTTATGGCAGGTTCCACACAATTTGTTTTAACAAACAATTAAATGCTTTATTACATTCTTGGATCAGATAGGCAGAGAGGATGGTTTATCAAGATGCTCACAAGCCAGGAAAATTGTGAGAAACCATAGACAGTAGCCAAGAAACTAGTTTGCCCGATCAAGACAATACCTGTAGGTCACGACACCAGAAAATTAAGTGGATGCCAAATTGTGAGCACACTTCAAATCCCAAGCCTGGAGGCCAGACCTTATTCTCTAAGACGTGTTTGCTATTGGATAAATTTGAGCAGAATTACAGTTTAATAAGAGTGATGTTTGTTTGATACTTCATTTTTAAGAGAATGGATAGTTTGGCAGGGAATTATATTCATCAACAAGACATCATATTGAGCTTTATTTTTTCATTTTGTAAACAAAACCAATATTCACAAATTTGTTCTTCTTAAATACTTTATGAATGATACTACAAGTTATATTGAAGACTGCAGGTTTGCTTTATTTTATATAAGATAGCTGTGTGAAAAATCCAGACTTACGTATACAGAAAACTAGGTTATTCCTTGTATAAAAATTGTATTTTCCTTTCCTAAATTAAATAGTATTTTAAATTATATTTTTAAATAGTTTTAAAAATATTTAAAATGTTAATTAATGTATAACCATTGACTTAAATAGCTATCATTTCTCAGCAAAACTAAGACTGCAGGATCAGTAGTATTTGGGATGATGAAAAATTGGGAGAATTGTGGTCCAGGCAAGAAGACTGGCTCGGGCAAAGGCCCCACCACATAGGAAGCATAGAAAATTCCAGAAACTAGAGGAAACTCTGTGACTAGATCACAGAGACTAGGGTGACACTGTGAGAAATGAAGTTGAAGGGGGAAAGAAGCTGGGGAAGGTCATGAAGCGACACGTAAAACTAGTTAAGGACTTCTGGGTTCTTCATTATTGCTTTACAGGGGGCTCCTAAGTGTCTTAAGCAGAAGAGTGGCAACCATATGCTAAGGTCGGAGTCTGCTTCATGGGCATGTGACCTGTGCAGTCACACAGGGCCTGGTGCTTAGAAGGGCCCCACACTTGGTTTAATGCTCTGCTGTTGCCATCTTGGGATTCTTAATAATTTTTGAACAAGGGTCCTCCATTTTCATTTTGCACTGAGCCCCACCAATTTCATAGCTGGCCCTGGCCAAGGCACCTAGGCAAATGGGGCATAGAGAACTAATGGCATTCTGAGGGGATCATTTTTCTCTGTTCACTCCTTTTTACCCCTGCTAGTTCTGGATAATTCTGCAGGTCACTCTACCAGGAGCAAGGATCCCATTTACACTTTTCAAGGAATAATCACAGCAACAGGAGATTTTGCAGGAGCAATCAACTTTAGAGGATTAGAGGACAAATAAATACTCCAGTGATAGTGTCGTTCCCAAGAAATAATGTCAAGAAAGCGTGGACCCTTGTGGGAATTCTTATTCTGACATTTTTTTCAGGCTTGTTTGTTTCCAAGTTAGTTCAAGGTATCTACAAGAGTTGCCAGATCTATTCAAGTGGTCATTCATTGAATATTCCAAGGAAATGAATTTTTAGAAAACAACTGGCCAGTGAGATATAGTCAGTACACCTTCTTAGATCCCAGAGAGTAAAGTTATTTTGCATGCCAAACTTTTACAATTAGCAGCATCACATCTGGGGTCTGTCAGGAATGAAAGGTGAAAATATGCTCAAATAGAATGCTGGTCAGCAGTGAGGACCATCTTCTACCTAACCAGAAATTCACCAGAGGCCTTTCAAACCAACCGTCGTTCTCTCATAGTGTACTACCCGCCCCCCCCTCCATTAACTGGTTCCATTGAGGAGATTACACCTTGCATTCTGAGCCATTTTGGATCTTCATTCTCTCTTCTTAAGAGAAAGCACCAATTGCATCTTTTTTTTTGCCTTTTGTCCACATTTTATAGAATGTCTCAGACATACTGTTAACCTTTATTATGTACAGCATATTGATCATATCATTAATATATTATGCTTTTGTATACATTTTATACTATTTTCTAAAATATTTTATTCTTTTTCCTGCTTATATATTTAAAACATGCTTGTTGCAGATGCCACCCGTGCTCTCCCATATCTCTTGCATCTCCATACCATTTTTTGTGCCTTCTGGTTTCTGGGAGCTTTCATTCCTAGCAGCACTCCCTGTGTCTCTTTGATGGTGGGCCACCACCAGGCTGTCAGAACAGACTTTGCTGGTACACAAAGATCCACAAATTCCTGGGAATTGATGTTTCCTGGAGGGCAGCCCTCTACCAATGATAGGCTGATGGTGTGAGTGGATGTGTGGATGTGTGGGGGTGGTGATATAAGTATTCCCAGATCAGAAGACTCTGCCATGGGATCCACATTGTCTCCACAACTCCCCACTGCGGGATTGAGTTGTTGAGTGGGGCTCTTTGCCTTGATACTGCAACTTGGCTTGGCCTCCTCCTCTTCTGTCTCCCACTTTCACACTCTGTTTCTGGTTTTTCCTGGGAACGTTTCACTTTCACCCAATTCTTCACCTCAGGTCTGCTTCTGGGGTACTTAGCATAAGACTCATCCCACCTGGGAAATTTGCAAATCACTGTTAAGTGTTAAAAAACAGTTAAGAAAATCACATACCTTTCTCCCACTTCAAGGTACCCACTGTCAATGAATTTTTAAAAACTTTATTGAAGCATATTTTGCATATCACATAAATCACCCTTTTCAAGTTTATAAATTCAGTGTTTTTTTAGGACATTTGCTAGGTTTTCCACCCATCGCCACAAGTCAGTTTTAGAAGATTTTAGTCATCCCAATAAGATTCATCACACCCATTTAATGATGTGACTCTTCATTCTCCTCTGCCCCAGCTCTAGGCAACCACTAATCTACTTTCTGCCTCTACGGATTTCCTCATTCTAGACATTTCATATAAACTGAATCATGTAATCCTTGGTGTCTTGTGTCTGGCTTAATTTAGCATTATGTTTCGAGGTTTGTCCATGCTGTATCAGTTCTTTTTTTTTTTTTTACTTTATTTTGTACATTTAATAATTGAAAATATAAACAAAAACTAGAAAGTAAACACAGATGAATAAATATATACATTTCTCAATTAAATGTACTGGTGTATCAGTTCTTAATTCCTTTTTATTGCCAAAATAATATTCCATTGTATTTTTATACCACATTTTGTTAAACCATTCATCAGTTGATGGACATTTGGGTTGTTTCCACTCTTTGGACTCTTATGAATAATGCTGCTATGAACATTCGTGTACAAATCTTTGCGTGGATATATCCTTTCATTTCTCTTAGGTGTATACATAGAAGTGGAATTGCTAGGCCATATGGTAACTCTGTGCTTATCTGTTTGAGGAACTAGCAGATTATTTTCTAGCATTATTTTACCATCCTACCAACAATGTATGAGGAGAGTCCAGTTTCTCTACATCCTCACCAACACTTGTTGTTATATGTATTTTTTAAAATTTATTGACGTATATCACTCATACATGAACATACATAAACAATAAGTGTATAACAATAGTTGTGAACTTACAAAACAAACATACATAACATCATACAGGGCTCTCATACCTCACCCTACCACCAATACCTTGCATTACTGTTAAACATTTTTAACGAATGATTAAAGAGCATCCTCAAAATATTACTACTAACGAAAGTAGTTTCCCCCAACCCACCCTATTATTATTTTTATATCATTTATACATGAACATACATAAACAATAAGTGTATAGTAAAAGTTGTGAACTTACAAAGCAAACATTCATAACGTCGTACAGGGGTCCCATACATCAGCCCTCCACCAACACCTTGCATTATTGTGAGACATTTGTTACAAATTATGAAAGAATATTGTCAAAATCTTACTACTAATTATAGTCCTTATCTTACATTTGGTATATTTTCCCCCCAAACCACCCTATTATTATTTTTTAAATATATTTTTATGACAGAAGTTGTAAACTTATGAAACAATCATGCACATGTGCAGAATTCCCAAACAACACCCCTCTATCAACACACCACACCGTGGTGGAATATTTGTTACAGATTATGAGATAATATCATCCTATTATTACCAGGTCCACAGCGTACATTTGGCACACATTTTCCATACTCCCCCATTATCCACACAGTGCATCTTTGGCATAGATGCAAGAATATTACATTATTACTGTTAACCACAGTCCATAGGTCACTCCAGTTGTATTTTCCCATGCTTCTCCACACTCCCACCACCCTGCTATAGTGATGTACATCTGCTCCAGCTCACAAAGGACACTCTTGCATCTATCTGTACCATCAGCCACAATTCTCATCCACCTCTGGGTTTACTGTGCTATTCAGTCCCTAGATTTTTCTCTAGCTTTCTGTCAATTGGCATTTACATCCCTAGACTACCATTTTCAGCCACATCTCCACTTATAAACCAGCTGTTACTCACTATAATGTGTTACCATCAATGCTGTACATTTCCACAGTTTTACAGTAAAGCTGAAACTTCTATATACATTAAATATTGGTAGTCCATCTCAGTCCTTCTCTT
>JAQZBX010096308.1:0-11816 GCA_029593785.1 Cabassous unicinctus
TGGAAAAGAATAGATAACAGTGTAGCCTCAAGGTTCTAGGATATGCTCCCTAATCTCAACAAATTCTGTCAATGATTATTGGGCAAATGACAGACCAAGTAACCCTAGGTTCCCATCTCCTTGCCACATTGTCCAATATTGAAAATACTGCCTCCCTGGTGGGGAAAATAACACTGCTAGACTCATAAAGGACATTTTATCTTCACCTTTGATACCTATGATAACCCAGTGTGGCCAGTGAGGCAGGCAAATGGATATTGGCTGAATATACACTAGCAGTACTTGAATGCAGAAGCACCCCCTTTGGCATATATGGTCCCAGACATTGTGATGCTCATGGAGGCAATAATGGTCTCTACTGTTATTTGATATGTGTTGTTTGACCAGGTGAATGCATTTTTTCTCCATCTCACTGCAGGAGGAAGACCAGGATTAATTTGCTTTCCAGTGTCAAGATTTACAGCATATCTTCACTGTAAAGATGTATTAAAACTCCCCCACTATCTACTATCAATGGATAGGACAGGATTTGAGTAAGCCACCTGTACCCAGAGGACCTCATGTGTTCCATTATATTGATGCCACCATGTTGGTGGGTAAGAGAAAGGAACAAACTGCTAAGTATGACACACATTGCTGACTAGATGTTAACAGCCCAGCTGAGCCATAAATCCTAATAAGATACAAGACTGAGCCTAGCAGATCACCTCCATAAGTAGCTGTGTTGGTTAGGCTGATGTGTCAACTTGTCCAGGCAATGTTGCCCAGTTGTTTGGTCAAGAAAGGACTGGACTAATTGTAATGCAGGGGCATTTCATGGACTTTAATCATCAGTGATTTGATTGCATATATGTCTGATTACATCCAAAATTAACTGAGGAGATTGCCATCAGCAATGAGTGATGGTTCACCCAAACAGCTAAAGGCCTTAAAAGAGAAGTGATTTCAGCATTCAAAGAGAGAGGCTCCATCTCTATTTCAGACAGCCAGAGCTTCCTGAGGAACTCATTGAGGACCTCTTTAGAGTCCCAGACTTCAAGCCAACCCTATGGAATTTGGACTTGTGCAGCCCTATGGTCGTGTGAGACAATTTGATAAAATCTCATACATTTATAAATATCTCCTTTCAGTTCTATATCCCTAGATAACCATAACTAATACAGCTTGATTCCAGGAGTGGTTCTTGAGAACAGGATATTATTTCTGAATTGGTTCTGGGGTTTTTGAAATTGGCACTCTAATCTGATTAGATTCATGAGCACATTTTTTTCCCTGACTTATGGAATGAGGGCTATTGTGGTAAGAAAGGCCACATGGAAGCCACTAGAACTGTCCTTATCTATCAAAATAGTAAATAAAAAGCAATACAGGATTCCTGAATGGATTGCAGAGATTAGTGACATCATTAAGGATGAGAAGGACGCTGGAGTGGTGATTTCCATGATATCCCCATTCAACTCTCCTATTTGGCCTATGCAGAAAACAAATGGATATTGTGGGATGATTGTGGATTATTTTAAACTTAACCAGGTGGTGATTACAATTGCAACTGCTGTTCCATATGTTGTAGCATTGCTTGAGCAAATCAACACATCCCTTGGTACCAGGTATGCAGCTATTGATCTACCAAATATTTTTTTTCATCAATTGCCATTATTAATGATAACCAGAAACAGATTTTTTACAGCAGGGAAGGCCAGCAATATGTCTTCACTGTCCTACCTCAGGAATATACCATCTCTCCTTCCCTATGTCATAATATTGTCCACAGAGACCTTCATCATCGCTCCCTTCAAGTCATCACACTAGTCCATTATATTTTAATTGAATCTAGTAAGCAAGAAGTAGCAATTACTCAAGACTTATTGGTAAGGTATTTGTGTGAGAGAGAATGGGAGATAAATCCAACAAAGGTCCACCTTGGTGAAATTTCTAGGTGTCCAGTGCTGTGAGGTATGATGAGATATCCCTTCTATTGTGAATGATAAGCTTTTGCATCGGGTAAAAGCTCTTATGACTATAATAGAGGCACAATGCTTAGTTAGCTTGTTTGGATTTTGGAGAAAACATATTCTTTATTTGGGTGTGTAATTTTGGCTCATTTACTGAGTGACAAGGAAAGCTGTCAGTTTTGATTGGGTACCTGAAAAAGAGGAGGTTCTACAACAGATCCAGGATGCAGTACAAGGTGCCCTGCCACTCAGTCTATATAAGCCAGCAGATCCAGTGTTACTGGAAAATAGAGATGCATCCAGAGTCTTTTGAAGACCCTATAGGAGAATCATAATGCAGACCCTTAAGATTTTAGAGCAAATCTTTGCTACTGGGACTTAGTAGAAACATGGGCCATCAAGTTACCATGAGACCTGAGTTGCCTGCTATTAGCTGGATAAAGTTTGACTCACTAAACCATAAATTTGGGCATACACAATAGCACTCCCTCATAAAATGGAAGTGGTATATATGAGATAGGGCTTGAGAGGGTCCTCAAGGCACAGGTAAGTTACATGAGGAAGTTTTCAAATACCCAAGGTCACCACTCCTGCCACATTAGTTTATCTTTCCCAATCACCAATTATGACCTGTTGGGAAGTCCCTTACAATCAGTTGACCAAGAAAGGAAAAACTCAGTCCTGCTTTACAGATGGTTCTGCACAATATTCAGGTACCACCAAAAAGTGGACAGTAGCAGAATTCCAGCCCCATTCTGGGACATCCTTGAAGGACAGAGATGAGGGGATATCTTCTCAGTGTGCAGAACATGAAGTAGTGTACCTGGTTGTTAATTTTGCTTGGAAGGAGGGATGACCAGAGGTGTATTTATACATTGATTCATGGGCTTTTGCCAATGGTTTGGATGTATGGTCAGGGACTTGTATAGAACAGATTTTAAAAATATTAGTGACAAAGAAGGCTGGGGAAGAGGTATGTGGTTAGACGTTTCTGAGTAGGCAAAAACCATGATAATATTTGTGTCCCGTGCTCAACAGAGATGACTTCAGCAGAAGAAGATTTTAATAATCAAGTGGATATGATGACCCATTCTGTGGATATTAGTCAGTCTCTTTCCCCAGCCACTCATGAGCAAATTGGCCATGGTGGTAGGGATGGAGGGTATGCATGGGTTCAGCAACATGGACTTCCCTTCACTGTGTCCAAACTTGCTACAGCCAATTCTGAGTACTCAATCTGCCAGCAGCAGTGATCCACACTCAACTCCAGATATGGTACTGCTCCCCGAGGTGATCAGCCAGCCACCTGGTGGCAGGTTGATTACATTCAGCAACTTCCATTATGGAAAGGACAGTGATTTCTTCTAACAGGAATAAATATATACTCCAGATGTGGGTTTGCCTTTCCTGAATGGAATGCTTTTTTCAAACTACAATCCGTGGAATTATCAGATGTCTTGTCCACTTCCATGGTATTTCACATGGCATTCTATCTGATCAAGAAACCCACTTCACAGAAAATGATGTGTGGAAATGTGCATATGTTCATGGAATTTGCTGGTCTTACCATGTTCCCCATCATCCTGAAGCAACTGGATTGATGGAACAGTGGAGTGGCCTTTTGAAGACTCAATTACAGCACCAAGTAGGAGGCAATATTTTGCAGGGTTTGGGCAAGGTTCTCCAGGAGACTGTGTATGTTCTAAATCAGTGCCCAATTCTATGGTGCTTTATCTCCCATAGCCAGTATCCACGGGTCCAGGAAACAAGAGAAGGAATTAGGAGTGACACCATGCATCATTATCCCTAATTACCACTAGGAGAAATTTTGCTTCCTGTCCCTGGAACCTTGAGCTCTATTGGTCTGCAGGTCTTAGTTCCAAAAGGAAGAGTGCTTCCACCATGAAACACAACAGTGATTCCATTGAAATAGAAGTTAGACCGCCATCTTGTCACTTTGGGCTCTTCATGCCTCTGAACCAACTGGCAAAAAGGGAATTCTTGAATGGGCTTGGGAGATTGATCCTGACTATCAAGGGGAACTAGGACTGCAACTACACAAAGAAAGTAAAGAAGAATCTGCCTAGAATACAAGAGATCTCCTTGGGCATCTTTTAGTACTTCCATGTCCTGACATTAAAATCTATGGAAAATTGCAACTACCCAATCCTGGCAGGACTAACAAAGGCCCAGAATCTTCAGGAATGAAGGTTTGGTTCACTCCACTAGACAATGAACCAAGGCCAACTGAGATGCTTGCCGAGGGTAAAGGAAACATGGAATGAGTAGTGGAAGAAAGCGGTGATAAATACGAACTTAAACTGCATGTCTAGTTACAGAAATGAGGACTACAGTGGCCATGAATATTTCTTCCTTGTATTGTTATGAATATGTTTGTATATATGCATAAATATCTTTTTTTTTCCTTCCATATTATTTCCCCTTATCATATGACATAAATTGTATTAGTTTCATGTTGTGGTGTTTAAGGATTGCAAGTTTAAGAGTGACTATTACCCAAAGACCTGCACCCTATTATGGAAGGATTTAGTGTGTTTCTAATATTGTTAGGCAAATACATATATAATGAGAGAGAATTTCTATCCCTACTTCAGACAGCCATCTTCTCCTGGGGAATTCACCAGAGACCTTCATGGCTTGAAAACTGTTATACAGAATTTGGACTTTTGCATTCCCATGTTCACGTAAGAAAATTTGATAAAATGTCATATTATTTACATATATCTCCTGTGAGTTTTGTTTCCCTAGAAAACCCTGACTAATACAGTAGCATATGGGCTGGAGACTCAGCATCAGTTCCCTGTCTCATTATGGAAAAAAATTACAATCTCTAAAGTCACACACCTCTAAAAAGGAGGCACAACGTTTAATGGGGATATATGCATATTGGCCTCATTTTGGTATCTTCCTGGAATTCCTATATCAGGTGATATGAAAAGTAGATATTTTCCCTGGGGAAGGGAGGAAGAGAAAGCCCTGCAAGAGGTAAAAGTGGCTTTTTTACCTTTAGAGTCTGGATCTACATTTGAGCTCTTAGTTTCTCCCTCCTGGACCCACACCAATAAGTCTCTCTGGCAGAAGGAGGGAAAAAGAAGAATGCACAGATTCCTGGGAATTTGGTTAAAGATGTTCCCAGACACAGCCCAGCATTACTCCCCTTTCAAGGGGCAACTTCTGCATGCTATTGGGCCTTGATAGAAATGAAAAGGATCACCATGAGCTCCCAGGTCCTGCTGAGACCAGAAATCCCCAACATGTCCTGAGTCCTGGCTAACAGACATTATCCTGCCTGGTAGCCAGGCAGTGCTCAACAATGGAGTATCATCAAATGGAAGTGGTGCATTCAGGATCACCCTTTCCCGATTTGCAGGGAGTGACACACCTGAATGAGTGGATAAGAAAAATAAAACCATAATGATCCTGTTGCAACACCAGATGAGGGCACTTCCCTCTCTTCAATGGTATCCTGGGGACACTGGCTTAAAGAAGTCCCACCAGATACTCAGTGCTGGTTCAATGATGGATCAACCAATATGAAGTCTCTGTTCTTTTGCCTTTGTAGCAGTCTTAGTCCTGGAACACTCAGAGCGAAGCACACCTATGTATCTGTTTGCTAAATTGTGGGCCCTGACCAATGCCTTAGCAGTCTGATCAGGTTTATGGAAAGAATGCAATTGGAGAATCAAAAATATCTGTTTTGGGATAAGGATCTTTGGAAACAATTGGTGGAGTAGAAAAGCACCATCTATGTTTCCCATGTTAATGTGCATGGGAAGGACTCATGTCACAGTGAACATCACCGGAATGGCCTAGCTGAAAAAGGATGCAGTGAGATGCTTTTCTAATCTGACAAGGCTGGAGTTCCTTCTGGGAGAGAGGTAGAGGATGAGTCCTTTCTGGAAGATTAGGACTATGAATGCAACCTCAGTGACATCTTTGAAATAACTGAAGCTCCCATGGCTGATTCTACTATTTGGTTGATCCACCACCAAAATTGACCATGGAAATTCTGAAATCATGAAAATATAGGCCTAAGAAGATGGAATATCTCTCTCATTAAAGAGGCTCAATCAGCCATTTTCCAAGAGAGATGTCAACTACAAGCAGGATTCCAAAAAGGATATTTATGGGCTAATTCCAAAGGGACCACCCCAGGGTACTCATGGCTAGTGGACTATAATGGTCCTTTCCCACTATCCCAAGGTATGACCCCAAGTGAAGAACAGCCTGACCATATCTTAAACCACAAACCAAGAACAAGCAATTCCAGCTGCTTGTCAAGACAGGAACTTTCAATGGAGGGTCCCTTCCCCTGAGTTATATAAATACCTACTCTTAGGCAATACAGGCATCCTTTCTCTTTGACATGTAGTGGAGTATGTATAGTTGCCAATCAACATTAATATGAGCAGTTGGCCTCCCTATGGGATGATGAGATCTCTGCTCTACTCTTTTGGACCTTTTGTGCTATGTAAGTATTAAAGCAGTCATCTGCTGAAAGTTTTTGTTGTGCCTGGGCTTTTGTTCCTACAATGACTCTTTTAGCAACTAACTCCACACTCATGTGCTCCTGAGATTTTCCCTTTTGGAAGGTTTTTGATTACTGATTCAGTCTCTCTACTTCTTATTTGTCTGTTGAGATCTTCTCTTTCTCCTTGAGTTGGATAAGATGGTTCGGTGTTTCTAGGAATTTGTCTTTTTCATCAGAGTTATCTCATTTTGTCATTCAGTTGTTCATAGTGTTCTCTTATAATCCCTTTAATTCCATACCATTGGTAGTAATAGTCCTCTTTTCATATCTGATTTAATTATTTGCATCATTTCTCTTTTATTCTTTGTCTGTCTAACTTGTTCAAGAACAACTTTTGGTTCATTGATTCTATCTATTGTTTTTCTTTTATTCCCTTTTTCTCACCACTGTAATCTCTGGTATTTCTTTCCCTCTGCTCCCAATGGGTTTAGTTTGCTCTCAATTTTCTAGATCCTCTATTGATGAGATATGGTCTCTTATATGAGATCTTAATTTTTTTAATATAACATTTAGAGTTATAAATTTCCCATGCCTTAAATTTTGGTATGTAGTGTTTTCAATTTCATTCACCTGAAGATTTTCTTTACTTCTCTTGTGATTTCTTGTTGGTCCCATTTTTTTTTGTTTGAGCATTGTGTTTAATTTCCAAGTGTTTTTGAATTTTCCATTTGTTTTAAACTAAGGGAATTTATTAGCTCATGAAGAAAGTCCAAATAAAGTGTCATGAAGACAATGCTTTCTTCCTAAAGACTGGCATTCTGGGACTGGCTTTCAGTGATCCTTGGTTTGGGCTATTCTGTCATGTGGAAATGCTCATGGAGGCCTCACTTGGTCTCTCCCTTCTCTTCAGGGTTTTGTTTACCTTAAGCTTTTGCTTACTTTGGTTTTCTCTGTTTAAATTTCATTCTTCTTTCAAAGGACTCCAGCAATGGGACAAAGACCCATCCCGACTGAGATGTGCCACACTTTAACTGAAGTAACCTCATCAATAGGTCTTATTTTGCAATAGGTTCACACCCAAAGGAATGGATTAAGTTTAATAATATGTTTTTTTTCTGGTGTGCATAGCTCCAAAGCACCACAGTATACAATTGTTTTCTTTCAGCATGATATACATTTGTTGCACAAACTGCCTTTTTCTTCCATGGTTCTTGTTTGTTTGCTTCTTTGTTTTAGGAGGTACTGGGGACTGAAACTGGGACCTCATACATGGGTCAACCACTTGAGACAAATCCACTTTTCCTCCATGGTTTCTGATGAGAAATCAACTTGTAAACTTATTAGGACTCCTTAGTACATCACATTCACAACTTGATTATTGTGTATTTGGGTGTGTTTCTCTTTGATTTTATCCTGATTATGGATAAATTATTTGGGGTTCAATGGGGTTTGTTTTAGTTTCATAGCTGCTAAAATACACATCATACAATGTTTTGGCTTAAAAAATAGGAATTTATTGGATCATAATTTAGGACCACAAAATGTCCAAAATTGAGATATCAGTAAGGCATTGATTTCTTCCAGGAGACTGTGGCGTTCTGATGCTGACTGCTAGTGATCCTTCATCCTTGTCTTTTTCTGTCACAAATAATTGTACAAGGTGTCATCTCCTTTCTTTTCTGTGTTCCACTGACGTCCAGCTTTTGGCTGTCCCATGGCTTCTCCCTGCCTGACTTTCACACTGCTTATTAAGGCCTCCAGTAATCTGAATTTACAAAAAAAGACAACTATATGATTATACTGAGAGCTGTTGATTATGTATTTTGCATGGATTGTAAGGTGTGTGAGTATATGTCAATAAAACCAATTTAAAAACATGATTCAGTTGGACTGCACCTTATGAAAAGTTACCTCATCAAATGTTCCTATTTGCAGTGAGTTCATTTTCATGGGAACTGATTAATTTTAAGTACATATTCTTCTCTGGAACATATTTCAAGGCACTACAGGCTTCTATTTTTAAGGAAGTTTTAGATTACAGTAAAGTTACATAAAAAATATTACCATATACCCAACCCTGTATTCCTCTCTCACTTTCCCCCATTACCAACATCTTTCATTAGTGTAGTACATTTGTTACAATTGATGAACAAATATTGAAACATTGCTAACCATGCTGTATCATTTATATTATGGTTTACACTTTGCACTGTATAATTTTATAGGTTTTGCTAAAATGTATAATGGCTTGTATCCATTCTTGCATTATCAAGCAGAACAATCTAATATCTCCAAAATATCCCCTGTTACACTTATTCTTCCCTCTCCCTCCCCTCAGAACCTCTGGTGACCACCACCTTTTTATTAGTATTACAAGTTCTTCCATTACTAGAATAATAATGCCTACTTTAGTACATGGTTGCATTCCCCCCTAATGTTTGGTCATTCTTCAATCCTGAAGATTTGCAGATGGTGATGCACACTCTGCTTCCAATTGAGAGGGGGCTTAGGTTCCATGTGATAGATGGATAGAACTACAGGCTTCTTGAATGAACATATTCATGATTTTCATTCAATTTTCAGAATAAGTATGCCATCATAGCTTTGAATATTCCTTTTGCCCCTGTCTTCTCTCCTTCTTCTCTTCTGGGACTCCCATAAAGTGTATATTGGTATATTTAATGATGTCCCATACATCTATTAAGTTCTTTTCACACTTTTTATAAAAGACCATTGATTCTTTCTTCTGCCAGCTTTATCTGCTATTTCTATCATATAAGGAATTTTAAATTTTGGTTACTGTACTTTTCAACTTAAGTATTGCTGTTTGATTCCTATTTAAAGGTAATATTTTCTGAAAATCTCATATTGTTCATACATTATTTTCCTAATATATTTTATGTAATTTTCCTTGTTTTTTTTCTTTATCTCCTTGAGCATACAAAGGACCTTTTTTTCAAATTCTTTGTCTGGTATATCTAAAATCTTTCTTCTGCATTGATGATTTCTGGATTTTTATCTTGTTTCTTTGAATGTGCTATCATTTTCTCTTTCTTCATCTTATTATTTTTGTTGTTTTCTGCACATTTTAATAATTCAAAGTATTAACTCTGGGAATTATCCCATAAGCTGTCTATTCCTTCTGTTTATATTAAACTAGTGATACCACAGAGATTTACTTGAATGCTAGAATCTAACAAAAATGAACCAATGCAACAAAAAAACATTTACAGATTTTGGAAATTGACTCTACATTGACTGGTGAGCGCCATAAAAGTTTTGAAAGCATTGAAAGCAGGATAGGATGGCCCATACAGGGAATGAGCCATTCATCATTCAATCATTACAAAATTAATTGGGCATATCTTTGTTATTTTTAATGCTCTGCCAATTAAGAACTGACAATTTTTAAAATGTAAAAAATCAAGAAGATCAGCCTGAACTGAATATGAAATATAGGGTCTTCTCTGTCTTTAATGAGCCTGCAACTTTCCTGGACTTGTTCTTCTGCCCCAGGTGTACCCTAGCCTGCAAATTCCCCTATCGCTGTTGCTTTGCACCAGTCACCCACCCTGCCATATTTGCTAAAAGAAATTTCCACCATTGTAGTTTTAACCACAGACCTACAAATCCCCAGAGTTCACCTGTTCCTTACCCCAGCCCTCCCCCCACTTCCACTGATAGCCAAACCTAACTGCCCAACCTACTCCCTCTCAAATTCCAATACTGTTAAACCCAATCACATCACTGCACAACTGTCACCCACCTCCACTTCCCAACCACCCTTTTCCACCTTATTATAGGTTTTGTCCATATTGAGCATTGGCTCACCACACTTCACTCCCTTTCTCATAACTTATCTTCCAGACTCTAGTTCTGTGAGTCTGCACAATTTGCATAAGTCATATCAGTGAGGTTGTAGCAGTTTGGCATTATTTATGAATTCCAAAAATAGTTATTGGATTATGCTTGTAAACTGGTTTCTTCCTCTGGGTTTGATTAAATTATGATTATGGCTTTGATTGGACCATGTCAGTAGGGTATTGAGTCCCCAACCCTTGGTATGTGGGGACTCACAGATAAAAGACATAGCAAAGAACAGAGTTGGAGTTCTGATGCTGAGTTTTAATGCTGGAGCCTGGGGAAGTAAGTACACAGAGGAGCTTGGTTGTGAGAAAGGAGAGAAGTCCCCAGGAAAAGAGATGAGCTGTTCGACTGATAGTCTACAGCTGGCCTTGTGGAGAAAAGCAAAGCCTGAGTCTGGAGAGAGTCAAGCCCCAGCAAGAGAGGAATCCTGGAAGCCTGAACTCTGGCAGACATTAGCAGACATCTTGCTCCAACACGTAGCCATAGACTTTGGCCAACTTATGCTTGGTGACCTGGTAACTGTAAACTTCTACCCCAAATGAATACCCTTTATAAAAACCAACCGATTTCTCGTATTTTGCAGCAGCACCCCTTTGGCTAACTAATACAGAGATCATGTAATATTTGTCCTTCAGTGACTGGCTTATATCACTCAATATAAGGTTTTCAAGAGTCATCCATGTTGTCATGTGTGTTAATACTGCATTCCTTCTTACAGATGAATAATATTCTATTGTGTGTGTATACCAAATTTTGCTTATCCACTCATCTGTTGATTTGGGTTCCTTCCAAATTTGGGCAATAGAGAATAATACTGCTATGAACATAGTGTGCCTATATCTGTTCATTTCCTTGCATTCAATTTTCCGGGCATATATCCAACAGTGGGATTGCTGAATCATCAGGTATCTCTATAGTTAGCTTCCCGAGGAACAGCGAAACTGCCCTCCACAATGGCTGCACCATTCTATATTCCCACCAGCAATGGATAAGTGTTCCCTTTTCTCCACATTCTCCCCAACACTTGTAGACCTCTGTTTTTTATTAATTATAACTAGTTTAATAGGTGAAAGGTGATATAGCAATGTAGTTTCGATTTGTATTTCTCTAATAACTACTGGTGTTGAGCATCATTTCATGTGATTTTTAGCCATTTGTATTTCTTCTTTGGAGAAGTATCTATTCAAATATCTTGTCAATTTTTAAGTGGGTTGTTTGTCATTTTATTTTCAAGATATAGGATTTCTTTATCTAATATCTGCTGGATATTTGGCCCTTATCAGATAAATGGTTACCAAATATTTTATCCCATTGAGTAGACTGTCTTTTTCACTTTCTTGACAAACTCCTTTGAAGCACAAAAGTTTTTTTATTTTTATTTTTTATTTTGAGGATGTCCAATATATCTATATTTTAATTTTTTTTGCTTGAGCATTTGATGTAAAGTTTATTAAATTATTTCATACTACAAGATCTTGTAGATGTTTTCCTACATTATCTTCTAG
>JAQZBX010096309.1:0-11819 GCA_029593785.1 Cabassous unicinctus
TATTATTGTTTTTTGGTTTTGTTTTTGGTTTTGAAGAGAGGGAGGTTGGGCATTGAGAAAGAAGGGAGAACTTTATTTTGAGTTATTTTAACAGTAATTAAGAAAAAACTATTCAAATTCTTATATACAAAATAATATTTTGACAGCATTAATAATGCTACAAGTTTTAATACACAAATTCTGATATCCTAAATTCTATTTTACAGCACCACTAAGGCTTAAAAGCCATACTTAAGTAGACAGGAATGATTTCAGAATTCCTTCAGAATTATAATTATCAACTTTGAATGACTCAGTTCACATTTTTACCTTAATGTAGAAATGATTTCCAAGTGCTTATAATGCAAGCCTTGAAGGTCTCTTCCCTAGGGGAAGAGGTTATACAATAAATTAACCCAAGGCAAGAATGGAAAAAAGAGCAAAAGAAAAATAGGTCCATGATAGCCAGAAGTGATTATGTAAGAAAGAAATAGTGAGCAAAAGGAGAGGAAAGGCCACCATCTCTGCTTTTTGGTCTTTTGAGAAGTGTGATGAAGTTATGTTTGGTTAAGGAAATTACCATTGATGGGGATTTTGCCTGCATTTAGATTTTATGTTTGGAACTCTTGGAAAAGATCACTTCATAAGATCTCGCAGACCAATTTGACTGGTGGGATATCAAAGTAAAATTGTCGGTACACTACACAGAGGCCTAGGGAGGTACTGAGGTTTGCTATTCCCTTTGTTTCAATGTGTCACATAAGGCATCAGGAAGTTCTCGCTTGTCTCTGTGAGGGTGTGGTGCTTAGCTGAGGGTCTACCCAGATAACTTGCTAGAAGGGAATTGCCATTTTAAGGTACAAAGTGGTGGTGTGATGAAGGGCTTCAGAGCAGACAACCTAGCCAGGAACATATGTGAATCAAAGTCAGAACTTAAAGACATCCACAGAGCAGTAGAAAAAGCAAAAGTAAAGTTGAATGAAAGCCTTCCCAGGTGGACGCGGGACCCGACTAAGATGAGAAAGAGCTCAGACCATGCATTTTTCCTCACTTGAACAATATGGCCCAAGGGGGTGCCCTGGCTTTGAGAAGAGAAGGAAAACTAAGATTACTGGAGTGAACCAAAATTTAAATTTTCTTCTACTAGGGAAAATTAGTTTAATTTCAGGAAAATGAAGATATGGTATTTTTGCTACACATTTGGGAATTACATGAATAAATCTGTGACTCTAATAAAGTAGTCATAACCACTTATACAACCCAATGAAACCATTTCTATTACATTTTTTTTCTGCTGAATATACAGTACTGACCACAAAAGAATTCAGAGTGGTGAATGTATTGTATGGGAAAAGGGAATTTGACCAAATATAGCAGAATATACATCTGAGTCCTGTCCATGCACAGACCAACTCTGTACCTTGGGAATGGGGCTGTCTTATGATGATGCCTTTATAATTGAGGGGGGGGGCACAGAAAAAAAAGAATGAAATGGTAATTAGAGATAGAATAACATGTGGTTTAGTTCTATCTTGGTAGCAGAACTAGGAAGAAATTTGTAAGAGTTTGTGCTATAGACACAAGAAAGAGCTTCCGGTATAAAATTTGAATTACTTAGGAACAGGGTAACTATAGATGGCGAGATTATGAAGTAGGTCATACACCTATTGGTTGTTATTGGTTTTGTTGATTTGCCTTTTTTGTTGTTGTTGTTCTTCCAAAACAAAATGCAAGCTACATGAATGTTTCAACAGATTTACCTATGTGCAACAATGCCTGAAAAGATCCTTGGATTGGGAAATGGTGGAGGATGATTTTTCTTCCTTGCTACAAAAAGACTTTAACAATCTTACCTATGTATTCCCTCTGCCCTTTAATATCACCAAGAAGGGTTGGGCCTGTTAGGAATGGTTTGATAAGCATACTTTCTAATTTTAACATAAAGTTTAACTTGGCATCTGACAATAAAATGTGGCCCTCTTATGAATATATTATATAGGTTTATGTGATGTATTTGTGTTAAAACATGTCTTATACATAAAGCTTACCAAAGATAAACCAGAATTGACTAAAGAATATAAAGTGAAAAAGAAAAAGAGAGCTTGAAAAAGATTGTTTTGGAACATTCTAGTCTAATACTGATCACTTGAACTGTATCACATCTTCCATTGCTTTACCTACTTTTACTTATCAATCAAGAGAAGTCAGAAACTTGGAGTTAGCTCCATTCTCTGTAGGCACTAATTATAAGGTTATCTCTTTCAGGGAGTGCTTCTTTTAATTTAAAACTTTTAAATATCTTCTTACATAGAACAAAATGTTGCTTAACCTAGAAACTTAGTCAACATTTACAAAATAGTTTCTGCAGGTTAAATCTTTCTAGGATACATAAGAATGAGAATAAGAGCAGTCTGAAACAAATGTGCTTTACCTTAAGTATTTTCCAGCTGGGGAACTCAAGGAAGAAAAGAGAAGTGTCCATCTCTGTCTCCATTCCACTGCCACAGCTTTATCATGCTGTATATTAAGTCTCAGCCTTTAATTGCTGGCATGTACCTTATGCTGTCTGTTGACACTGTTATACCAGCAGAAGAGAAAGTGGTGAATGCTGACATATGTCATTATAAAATGCATCCAATGTATGTAATTGCCTATCAAGTTCATACTCACCATTTAGGTAAGGTAGTAAGTGGATACAGAGTAAGAAATGAACAGTGGACACTGGACACCAGAGCCCCCACCTGCCACCAGCTTTCTACCCTGTGGAACACCCAATAGATGTTAGTTTTGATATATATTGGCAGCAAGATGTCTCCATTCCACTGTCACAGCTTTATCATGCTGTATTAAGCCTCAACACAGGAATATGGGAACTCAGGGAAATCTGTCCTTGGTCCTATCTCCTAGTCTCCTGGAGGAGACAGCACTGTACAGAATCAGGCTATAAAATTCAATGGTTTAGCAATATTGTGTATTAAATAGAACTTTATATGCTGACACCAAACATTCATTCAGCCACTTAAGCCAGAATGGTAAGTATTGTCCTGGATTTCTTCCTCCCTTTTAACATACCATTGTTCCTAATTTCTAAAATTAAAAAAACCCAAAATATTCCTCTTTTGACCCCGCTATACTGCCTTGGCTCATGTTTCTACCTTTTCTGAAAATAGCTATTATAAAAACCTCCTAAATTTTCTGTCTTCTTTCAATCTTTTCTTCCTATAGAAAGAGGCTCATTGGTATACTATTTCTCCACTATATGAAATTTCCCAATGATTCCTCAGTTTCCTATGCCTATAAGTTGAGTATTATCTGGCTTCACCTCCTATAGATTTTTCCTTTGCCTAATCATAGCAAATTAATTTTCCCCAAATATGTCATCATATTAAGCTCCCATGCCATTCCGTATGTTCTTTCCTCTGTCTGGTATATTCTTTCACTACCCCTTCTTTCCAAGTTTGACTTGTGATAGTCCACATGCTTTAAAGAGTCACTTTGCTGTTAACTTTTCAGTAGAACTTCCTGTCATTGCCTCAGGAGACAAAAGCTACTGTCTCTTTCCTTTGGCTATCATTTATACATTTATTATATTAACTCTGAATTTCATTGGCTGTGGCATTTCAGTTGTTGACATGCTTTTCTCTTCATTAAACTACAAAATTTCTTAAGGGCAGGGATGATACCTTTTCTATTAGCAGTGTTTAGCAAAATGACTAAGTAGGTACTCAATACATAAATATTGAATAAATGAACCTAATTTTTGTTACTTTAATGGGAAAAATGCACCTAGAATTTTAAGTAACTGGTTTATGGGACCTTTAGTAACTCAACCCCTTTTTAAGTTGCAGACAGCCTCTTTATGTTCTTTTCTTTGACTTTTCAAATTAAATATTAATAATTCAATTTAGAACACACTATTTTCAAACTCTGTACATGGCATGATACATAGTTACAAAGACACCTTCCTTGCCCTTAGTTGCTCACAATCTCATTTACATGCCAATGAAACTAGATTTATGAATACAAGGACACATTGAATCAAAACATTTTTTTCTGTTTGAAGCTCCTTTACTTTACATTATCCATGATGCAGCCATCCTACTCATAGCACATATGTTGGTTTTTTTGTGTGTGTGGGTGTGGCACAAATGCACACCCTTTCTTCTTTATTTCCTTGGAGGAAGTGGTGGGATTTAGCCGGTCAGTGAAATCTGTGATGCGGTTGCAATAAAAAGAAATCTGTATACAACGTGTCAGAACATCTGCGATTTTTTCAATAGCCATTATAAATTAAATCTTCACTGTTTTTTGTTTGTTTGTTTGTTTGTTTTTTAGGGTGCCATAGGGACAAGAAGTGCTTGCTTCTAGAAAAATACAACAAATTTAGTCTCTGCTCTTTTCTTGGATACATGTATATATATATATATATATAT
The DNA here is from genome assembly GCA_029593785.1 of Cabassous unicinctus. Lineage (NCBI taxonomy): Eukaryota > Metazoa > Chordata > Mammalia > Cingulata > Chlamyphoridae > Cabassous > Cabassous unicinctus. Next base: position 4,413 of record JAQZBX010096309.1, read on the forward strand.
ATATATATATACTTTCCGCCACCACCCCTCCCACCCCCCACCCCGGCCTTTTCTTTCTAGGCTTCCTTTTTCTTAGCTGCCTTCACTCCCCTGCAGTCTCTGGCAGGTCTATATCTTGTCTTTGATGAAGTAAAAGATTGAATTCATTTAACAACTCTTTGTTGTCTATTTTATGCTCACATTGCAACATTTTGAGGAGTTATATAAGACAGATAAGACATAACAGTAGATTGTATAATAATCTAAACATGGAGACAGAACAGACATAAAATATTCTACAATGCCATTCTGATTTAAACTTCAAAATTTGTTTCAGATATGTTAAATTGCATGGTCACCATAAGTTTTCGTATTAGTGACTATGTTAGAGTTGCCTGGACATACCTGTTATATTTTTTTCTTTATAATTTGCATTATAATTATGTGTTAGTTACATATATATATGCAACTTCTTCACCACCGTATTGTAAATTCACTTAAACATAAAGACCATTTGATTAATCTTCCTATTCTTCTCTAGATAGTAAATGCTCTGTATAAGTTAATGGCTGGGTGATTGCCTTGAGTGGTGGGACACTGTTTCTCCATTAGGTTACATCTAACTACATAATCCAACAACATATATATAAATAAATGTCCCTATTACTGGTGTGTAAAACATATAAACTAGAACTGAAGTTATATATTTTATTTCAGATATATCTGAATTATTGAGATTTGTTTAAAATTGAACATTTTACTATAAAGTATGTAGAAATTTCCTAGAAAGCTTTGCCATTTAAATAAATTAAGACAGTTTTGCTAAAAAAAAAAATTGATCAATTATGACATTATACTCTTCTTCAACTGATTCTTCTTTCTATTATTAACAAACCAACATTTTCCCATACCTAAATGAAGGTATTTTATAAGGCTTAGTCCTTAAGCCTCTGTCCTTACAAAAACTTTCCTTTTCTTACCTTTGCCCTAATGGTACAATTATAATTTCGAAGCAGCATTTGTCCAATCACCATCTCTGCCCTCACTTCTCTCCGAACTCACATCTACATCTCTGAGTGCCTGATTATACTCTCAGCACATATAATATAGTTTCCAAAACTCATTGCTCACCCTCACCAAACCTGTGCTTTTCTCCTGACTTTTCCATTCCTGTCTATATTACCATCGCTCACAAACCTGAATAATTCAATAACCTTTATCTCTTTTCTTTCTCACATACAGACTATTCTCTCTTGTTGTTTCTCATATACATTTCTGCTTTACATTCTAGCTCTGTCACTAGCCCTCAGGCCACATCAAAATTGTCATTTTACAGCCCTCTTTGAATCCTTACTACACCATGCCAATGCCGTTCAGTGCACTGCAACCATGTCTAACTTTTCATCCAGCTCTACTCATGTCATTCTATATTTCAAAGGTCTATAGAATATCTCTGCTGTCTAAAAAAGAATAAATCCCTCAGCCTGTTATGCTGATGTTACTCTCTACCTGGAAATCCCCTGTTATTTCTTTATCTTTCTACATGACAATACTCAACTTAAAGGTTTTGGGTCTGCTTTCAACTCAAGCATTTTGCACCCCTGATCACATATACTTAAATCATTTTATCCTCAGATTTTAATATCATGCCATGCCTCTCTGTACAGGTTCTGCTTTTCTTTAAAGGTCCATTGTCATTTCTCATCTCCTCCAAAAATCCTTTGATAACCACACTTAATTTTAAGCTATTGCTCATTACTATGCATGGGTTTTGTGGTTATTGTTTCTCTCAATAAGCATAACTTTAAATAAATTTGTTAGGTTCTGAATTACTTTGCATATTGCCTTATACATACTGAAACTGGCCTCCAACACACAGCTGCCCACCAAGATAATAAATCAACAGCAATATCAAGCCCTGGGGTGAATGGCAGAGACTAGATCTGCTCTCAAAGACTTGGGTATCCCATTCAAAATAAGGAATACTTTAAAGCTAATGAACATCAGCTATGGACTCAGGACCAATTATAGCAGCATGGTTATAGTTTTTCTCACAAGTCTGTCTTCAGAAAGCTTTGTCAGAGGTAGTGATAAACTGGAAACAGCATACTTATTTATTTTTAAAATGAAAGAAAATATTCTAGAATATAATCAGCCATTTTATATAAAATCATTTCAGTAATGTGGAGAAAAATTTTTGTTGTAATGTTTTTATTTTTCCATGCCTGTTTTAGTTCTCCTGCCACATTTTTTTTTCTTTCCCATTTTGGTACGTGTTTTACTAAAATTTTAACAAAATGGAAATTGGCAGTTTTATTTTTTCTAGCCTTTAACAAATTTCTGATGTGTTAATCAGAAAATGTGATTCAGTCTCAGTTCATGTGTTTTTTTCTTTGGTCAATAAACATTGAATTAGGCAACACTCAAACACAGTTCAAATTAATTTGGAAAGTCTTGGTGTATTAGTCAGCCAAAAGGGATACTGATGCAAAATACCAGAAATCTGTTGGCTTTTATAAAGGGTATTTATTTGGGGTAGAAGCTTACAGTTACCAGGCCATAAAGCATAAGCTACTTCCCTCACCAAAGTCTATTGTCACGTGTTGGAGTAAAATGGCTGCCAACGTCTGTGAGGGTTCAGGCTTCCTGGGTTCCTCTTTTCCCAGGGCTTGCTTCTTTCTGGGCTTAGTTCCTCTGCTATCTCCACAAGGCCTCCTAGAGACTATCAGGCGAATGGCTTGTTTCCCTTCCTGGTGCCTTTTCTCTTTCTTCATGACCAAGCTCCTCTATGTGCTTACTTCCTGGGGCTCCAGCTCAAAAACTCCGAACTTCCTTCTCTGCAGTGTGGTTTCTCTGTGAGTCCCCACCTGCCAAGGGGATGGGGACTCAATGTCCTACTGATTAAGTCAAAGCCTTAATCATTATTTAATCAAGTAAAAGCAAAACCTCTAAAACCAATATACTCTAATACATACAAAGGAAAAGACCAGCTTACAAAGATAATCCAATATTTCTTTTTGGAATTCATCAATAATACCAAACTGCTACACTAGGTAATGCCAAAAATTAAAAGAATATTTGAGAAGTAAAGGACTATTATTACTCAAAGTAATAAATTCACAGATCCAATGAGCTCTACCAGCTGGTGCAACCAACATGACCTGTTGTGAATGTTAGCTGATAAAAAGCTACCCCTTTCATTAGTGAGTCACCCTTGGGCAAATAAAAGCTACATCACTGAGGCCCCACAGCTTCCTCTTTCTGCTTTGGGGCGGCCCTGAACTAATGACCAACTGTTGCACAGTGTGGCAGGTTGAGTTATGTACCCCAATGAACACGTGATCTTAATCTTAATCAATGACCCTGTGGGTGTGAACCCATTATAAATAGAAACTTGCACAGATTTTTTTTTAGTTAAAGTGTGGCCAATTGAAACCGAGTGGGCCTTAATCTGAATTACCGGTGGCCTAATAAAGAGAACCCAGAAGTCACAGAAGGCAGCAAAGAAAGAATATTAGCATGTGATATGAGGCAAGTATACAAGCAAAAGAATCCCAAGGATTGCTAGCAGTCAGCACCAGAACACTACAGACTCCAGGAGAAAACAAGCTTTGCTGATATCTTGATTTTGTACTTCTTCTAGCCTCAGAACCATGAGCCAATATATTTCTGATGTTTAAGACAATTCATTTGTCACAGCAGCCTGGAAACTAAGACAAAAGTGTACCAAACATCCTTCCCCTTGACTCAAGGCAAGCCTAACTGTGGTGGCATTGCTGCTTCAGCACTTTCCTATGTGATCAAACTGAACCTGAAATTGTTTCTTGCTTTGCTTCTTTTCCTCCCTCTATCATGCTTCCCTTATTCCCTTTCTATTAAGAACAAATCCCAAACATATCACTTGATCAAGAAACCCCACCTCAGGCTCTGCTTCTAGGGAAACTTGCTTGAGGTAAATCCTCACCACCAGCTTATAAGGAAAGTGCTATACCCATTTTATCATAAGCTAGTCATCTTCCCAGAGTGATTGTTTTGGGAACATGACTTGTATCTCTTTAATATTCAGAATGACATTAGATTATAGGAACTACTTAGGCATTGAATAGCAATTTAAAGAAATATTTTCCCTCTCAAGGATTTTTTGTATCGCCTAAACCCAAAAGGAAAAGGCAAGTTCCTAAGCTCCATAGTTAATATTAATTTTTAGCATTTGGAACTTATTGAGGAGTATTATGACCTTTGATAAGTATTCAAATATCAGTTCCCTTGAAGCAATCCTTTTAAAAAAATTCTTTAATTTTTATTTGTAGAACTGTGTCAGGTCTATTATTAAACCACACTTATGGGCTATTTGCAGGTGAATATTCTTATTGATGGTACTATTAATAACAAAATGTTATTAATCAAAATATCTCTCAATGGGAAACGCAGAATATGTAAAAGAGAGAAACAAAGGACTAAAATTAGGGGAAAAAAATGTAACCACAGCTGCAACTGGAATTGGAAGCATCATGATTTTACCCACTGCATGAAAAACAAAATAGTCTTTTATCTCAAGGAAACTTTTGCTTTGTTCTTTCTTCTTTGTTCTAGTTCAGTATGATGTCAGCATAGGCTTTGATAGCTAGGCAAATTTCTGTTATCAACTCGAAAGTGCAGATCTTGAGTAGACAAAATAATGAAAATTTTATCTATGCAAGAACTACCATAAAGGCTTTATGAATGTCTTTCTAGAATTTTATTTTCTGTATCACATATCCACATCTTACAGAAACCTATTTTACTAACATATAAAAAATCAATCATTAGATTTTTAAAAATCTCTATATTTTATCATATAACACTAAAATAAAGCATTAATACTAGAAAAATACTATTCCCTATGTTAACTAATCCTAAATTAAATTGTACAATATTATCTTCCTTTACCAACTAATTAAAGCATTTGTTAAACAGGTGTAATTTTAAGGTAACAAGGAAAACTTAGTGGAGTTCCATTGGATTTTTTCCATTAAGTTAACGTTATAGACTTTTAATGAATGTCTTAATTAGATACTATTATTAACAGGGTTGAAGCATAAATAAAAATCTGTCTCAATGTGTGCAATATGACTCATTAGCATTCACTGAAAGACACTGACCAAAAACCTCTTAATTAAAAAAAATAAAAATTGGTCTGATACTTCTACGTATAATTGCCCATTCAGCAATGTTTGTGCATTCAGAAATGCACTAACATTAATTCAAACATAGAAGCAGTATTTGAATTTAAATGTTGTGGAACTGAATTTCTTAAACGCCCGCTTTTTCTTGTATCCTCCAATTTTCCCATTTTATTGGCTCATTCCAATTATGTACACAATAACTAAATTTATACTTTGCTCTTGCTATAACTCATATTTTGCCTTCTTTTTGCAGCAAGTAACTTTAACAATGTTCACATGTTCCTTGCTCCAGGACTCCTCAACTTAGTTTAATGTGGCTTCTGTGTCACCATTCCCATAACTATTCTCAATACAGTCACCCCTGATCTTGGTATTGACACCAGGAACAAGAGCGCTTTTGATATTGTTTCCTTACATGACTTTTCTGTGGCCACTGACATCTTTCAGATATTTTTAAAAGAAATTCTTTATTTATTTTTTTTTACTCTGAGTCACTACATTTTCTCTATCTCCTTTTATCACAGTGGCTATTCTTCCTCAAATTTCTACAGAATGTAGTGAAAATAGCATCATATAAATGTCAGTTTTTCTCATGGTTTTATGCTTCTTCCTCTGCTTTTCTCTTTCTGTATAATATACCCTGTGAGCTCACCAACACATATAGCTATATATGTCAGTCATAAGCTGATTTAATAAGTAAGTAATATATATTGATTGCCAATTGAGAAAGATATTTACATTTTCCTGGGTGCTATAAATACAATTTTTAAAAAGAGACAAATTCCTTGTCTCTCATGAAGCATACATTCTAAACTTTAGGAATAACAATGGAAATTAGCATTATATCTAGCAATTATATCAAGTACATGACCCTCTACTGGACTTAAAACCTGTAAATCCACCTTCTTGCTCTATATATCAACTTAGCTACTTAAACTCAATATGGCTGAAACCATACTTATTATTTATTATTACTAGTTGAATTGTGTCCCCCCACAGAAAAAGGATATGATCATGCTCTAATCCCTGGTCCCATGAATGTGACTTTATTTGGAAATAGGATCTTTGAAGATGTGATTAGTTAAGATGAGGCTGAACTGGATTAGGGTGGACCCTAATCCAATCGGACAGGTATACTTGTAGGAAGAGGAAATATGGACATAGACATAGACAGACACAGGGGAGAAGACTATGTAAAGGGAGAGGCAGATGCATCTACAAGCCAAGGAACATCAAGGATTGCCATAAAATACCAGAAGATAGAAGAGGCAAGGAAGGATTCTCTGCTATTGCTTTTTGTTTGTGTGTTTGTTTGTTTTGTTTTGTTTTTAAACAATTTATTGAAGTATATCATTCATACATGAACATACATAAACTATAAGTGTTCAGTAAACACTGTGAACTTACAAAAAAGACATGCATATCAGCATACAGGGCTCCCACATGACCCCCTCTCCCACAGACATCTTGCATTGTTGTGAAACATTTGTTAACAAATCATGAAATAGCATCGTCAAAGTATTACTAATAACTATAATCCAAATCTTCCTCCCCCAACCCAACTTATTATTATTTTTTAAATATATTTTTTTTTTGACAGAAGTTGTAAACTTACGAAACAATCATGCACATGTGCAGAACTTACAAACACCCCTCTATCAACACACCACACAGTTGTGGAACACTTGTTACAGATTATGAGATAATATCATCCAATTATTACCAGGTCCACAGCATACATTTGGCACACACTTTCCATACTCCCCCATTATCAACACAGTACATCTTTGGCATAGATGCAAGAATATTACATTATTACTGCTAACCACACTCCATAGGTTACTCCAGTTGTTTTTTTCCCATTCTTCTCCACATTCCCACCACCCTGCAATACCAATGTACACCTACTCTAGCTCACAAAGGACACTCTTGCATCTGTACCATCATCTATTATTCTCATCCACCTCTGGGTTTACTGTGTGATTCAGTCCCTAGATTATTCTCTAGATTTCTGTCAGTTAGCATTTACATCCCTAGACTATCATTTTCAGCCACATCCCCATTTATAAACCAGCTGTTACTCACTATAATGTGTTACCATCAACTATGTACATTTCCACACTTTTACAGTAAAGCTATTAAAACTTCTGCATACATTAAATATCAGTAGTCCATCTCAGTCCCCCTCTTACCTCCTTTAAGAATCCACCACCTACCGCCAGGTCTTGAAGATATTTTCCTACATTTTCTTCTAGAAGCTTTA
>JAQZBX010096310.1:0-11813 GCA_029593785.1 Cabassous unicinctus
TTACATCAGCATATACCATGCAGAACTGTGTGGGAGAGAGTGTGGTCTACAATGTGAACTATGGTCCATGCTTAGTGGCAAAGCCCCAGGATGTGTATATCCATTGCAGGTGATGTGCCACACTAATGAAAGATGTTTATGTGGGAGGTTGTGGGAGGTGTGGGAGGTGGGGAACATGGGAATCCCTATAATTTTTGTGTAACATTTATGTAATCTAAGCATCTTTGTTTTTTAAAAAAAATGAGCTTGAAAGGGGTAGGGAAAAGCATTTCAGTGAAAAGAAACAAATTTTTGACATTTTTTAAGCAAGAAAGATACTGATCAAATTTTTTTGATGTTAGATAAATTGCTCTAACAGAAAATTTAAGGATGAATAGGAAAGGACAGTGACCCAGTATATACAGCATAGTCAAGAGATGGCAAGGAAATCCCTAGACCTTTTCTGCATCACTTTGCTGCTGTAGTCTTCCCACTTTTGGGGCAGAGAAGGATTTGATCTACAAAAGGTCACTGAACTCAGTACTTAAGCAGGTTCCTTTTACTTCTAATTCAGCTAGATTATGGGTTAACTTGGTTTGTATGGAGTTGTCTAGAAAGTTGACCATGACTGTGTCTATGGCATCTACATTCCAGACAATTGAGGCACAAATAACATTTTCACAGGTCAAAGGCTGCCAGGATAATCATATGTTTTCAGGGAGCTAGGAGCTGGTTTATTCAGTTTCCAGGCAACAGAATGTCTGATAACTGCTTGAAAGTACATAGAAAACCAAATGAAGACTGCCCTCATGACTACTGAGAAGTGGCAAAGAGAGCACAGTGCCACCAGGCTCCATTCCAAATATAAGGGCAGCTGAGAGCCAACAAAGTCCAACCTTCTGCATGATGGTGAGGCATGGATTTTCCACCCACATCACAGCTGGCTTCTTGAGTCGTCTCATCAGTGTCACCTACAAAGCATTCTTTGCCTGAGATAATTTGGCAGAATCTCCCACCCTGGGATATTGGAAGGCAGCCAATATCTCAGCATGGAAGTTAGCTTGCAGGAAGCCCACATGGCTGACTGAAGTAGGGTGATTCTGAGCAGCTTGGATTGTGAAACCTCCTTCTGGACATAATAACTCATTACCTGGGATGTTGTGAACAATGTACACTGTTTTTGAGGCAGTGAAAAGCTACAAATAATCTTATTTTACTTGTTTATTTTATTTTGTTTTATTTTTCATTTTATTGAATTATATCCATTTGAAATAGGGGAACTCCTATCAGCAGAAGAATTCTGCAGACCACGAAGCTGAATGTCCTGAAAGACTCTTAATCTGAAAACAATAGTACTCTATTCACAAATTACTCTGCCATCACTACCCAGTAGCAAGCTTTTGGGGCAGTATTTTGGTATTTAATAGAGGATAAAATGTGGGAACAACTAGTTGGCCTCATTGACATCTCTTCCAAACCCACCCTTATGCTTATAGACTGTAATGATACAGAATTTATTTGCCCTGGTTTAAAAAAAAATAGAGCTGTGACTATGCTCATAAGGGCAAAATCTATGGTAAGGTGGAAGAGTATGGTTGAGCAGTGGATGGGCGTGACAGTGGTACAGTGACATGATTAGGTTTGGTGGTGCTGGTCTGTGATGGGTAGTAGGGTGTGGGGGGGTTGTAATATCCATGGGACTTGGGGGAGGGTCAAGGGAAGGAGCAAATGTACTCCGGGGATTTCAAGGTCTGTGGTTAAACCTATAATGTTGGAAATGTTCTTTTGGCAAATATGACAGGGGATGGTTACTAGTGTAGGGTGTTGGTGGGGGGTGGTATATGGGATAGGGTGCACCAGTGGCAAGCTTCTAGGAATATCTAAGTGTTCATCTTGTTATAGTGTTCTATATCAGTGGGTGGAGACCCACACAATAAATAAGGAAATATTAAACTCCCATCCTGGGGAGTCCTATTATGTTCTCAATTAGAGGGATAAGAATCCCTCAAGAACATAGGCAGTGCCTAATAAAAGAAAACAGACCAATATGTCAAGCCCTCAATATTATTGCAAGTAACTATGAATCTTATTCTTCAAAAATTGAAAATTATTGATTACCATAGGTTCTGAGGGGAGGGGGAGGAAAAATAGAGTAGATGGAATGTAGGGCATTTTTAAGGCATTAGAACTGTTCAGCATGATCTTGCAATAACAGATACAGGCCACTTCAAATTTTGTCAAAACCTATAAAAATATATGATCCAAAATGGAAAACATAATGTAAATCATTGACCATGGTTAGTAGCAATGCTTCAATATTTGTACATCAATTGTAACAAATGTACCATCCACATGTAAATTGTTATTAATAAGGGAGAGGGGAAATGCAAGAAGGCGTTGGGTATATGCGAATCACCTGTATTCTCAATGTGACTTTTCTGTATCCTAAAGCTCCTTTGAAAATAAAATGAGAAAAATAAGACACTGAGGGAATATATGGAAGAAAATGTAACTGTCCATACAAGACAACAGATCTTACAGTGATAAAAGACACAATGTCTAAATTTAAATTTTTTTTTTATTATTTCAAATTGTTTTAAATATTTTTTATTTTATTGGTTACTTTAAAAATTATTATTTCAGTTTCTTTTTTATTTTATTCGGTGATTTTGTTGGCTTCAATTTTGGAGAGGCTTTGAATCACAGAAGGGTCACAACAGTGGTGTGGGGGGGTCACTGGTGTGGTGATATGGGGATGCATGGGAAGGGGTTCACCTGGGGCATGCCTCTAAGACATATAAATATGTTCAAGTGTTCATGGGACATTGTCCCGGTGGGTGGAGATCCACACAATAACCGAAAGAATATTGAATTCCCGTCCTGGGGAGTTCTGCTACATTCTCTAATAGGACAGCAAGAATCCCCCAAGTGCAAGGACAATGTCTGGTGAAGGAAGACAGATCATTATGCCAGGCCTTTGACATTGATGATTGCACTTATGAACCTTTTCTTGTGAAATTGAAACTTAGCCTAGTGTTATATACTGCCTAAGACTTATCTCCTGAAAGCCTCCTTGTTGCTCAAATGTGGCCTTTCTCTAAGCCAAACTCAGCATGTGAAAAAATTACCTTACCCCGCTGGCATAGGACATGACTCTTGAGGATGAGCCTCCCTGGCACTGAGGGATTATTACCAAGCACCAACTGACAGTGCATCTGGAAAAAGACCTTGACCAAAAGGGGGAAATGGTAAATATTTTTTACCATTTATGGTTAAGAGATTTCAAAGTGAGTCAGAAGATCATTTCAGAGGTTATGCTTATGCATGTCTCAGCAGGATCTCATTGACAGCCACAGTAAACAGTGCTTCAAATAGCGGGGTTCCTGAGGACTCTAGAGATATCTAGAAACTATAAGCAGGGCAGACAGCTCAGGAATTCGGCACCCTGTCAGTGGCCCTTACTTTGAAATTTATGCTTCTCAATATAAGAGGGTTAGACTCAATTATAGGTTCTCTACACATGGCTCTTCCGCCTCTTTTATTTGAAACTATAATTAGCACTATACTTGATAAATATATGTCCCAGAGACTAAAATCTTTGGTCCATCCATGTATCAGTTGAGCCCTGAATTTCAGCAGAGTTGCAACACCTACTCTCCAGTTTATTAGACTCACCCAGGACAACTAACAAGGAGATGATGGTGGACAATGCCCATCCCAAGGAACAGAGAGTGTCTGCAACTGCAAGCAAGATAGCTCTATCCATCTGCCCCATAGGATCTAAGGCCCCTTTCATTTAGAGGCAGAGTGGGCATCACCACCCCAAAATCCTCAAGATTGGGGATGAACAATGGACTAAAGTAGACTTATTATTATTTTACTCTAGACTTATTATTATTCTAGCAATGGAAGCAGTCTTATCATTTATATAAAGGCAGTGGCCACCAGAAGTTCTGAGGGATGGGAGAGGGAAGAATAGGTGTAATATGGGGGCATTTTCAGGACATTGCATTTGTCCTGCATGGCATTGCAGTGACAGGTACAAGCCAATGTATATTTTGACAAAACCTACAAAATTGTGCGGGACAAAGTGTAAACTATAATGTAAACTGTAATCCATTAAACAAGAATGGTTTGATTTGAAAAAGAACTGTGAGAGAAGTAAAAGTCATTGATTGCAAAAAAGAAAAGAAAAAAAAAAGGCAGGACTGAAATACAGGAAATCCATAACACAGGGCAAAGAAATATAAAAGTAGAAAATGAGACAAGTTAAGATAATTTAAGAAATCAAGCCATGAGGCCCAACATTTATCAAATAATAGATTTAAAAGAAAGAGAGAACACAGAAATGGTGAGGAGACAAAAGGTAAAGAAATAATAGAAAGCTTTTTAGTAAAATAAGAAAGAAGATGTAGGCTTTAAGCATATTTTATCAGTGCAAAATAGAAAAAAAAGCAAAAGAAAAAAAGTTGCAGAATGATGTATACAATGTGTTGCCATTTTTAAAAGTTCTATAACAATAAATATAACAATATAAAATTATAACAAATAATACTGCAGTATGTAAAATCATAGTATATTATTTTATATAGATAGAGATTAAAACTATTAAAATGTATAAGAGAGTATTAAGCATCAAATTCATGGTGATAGTGAGCTCTGGAAAAGGAGAGAAGAGAAAGGGTTTGGGGAATGATGTACTGAGGCCTCAAATGTACCTGCAATTTTTAGCTCTATAAACAAAGTTGAGCAAATATGGCATCATTTTAAGACTTGATAAAGCTGGGTAATGAATTCAGGAGTACTTGTTATATTTTTATATATTTTATGAAGTTTGATATAATTAACAATTTTGAAAAGGAAATCTCAACTACAGATATAGTTATGAACTTTCTGAGAAAATGCCTTTCAAAAACAGATCTTTATAAGTAATGTTTCTGCCTCCTTCTCTCTCTACTGCCTGCGGAGGTGATAAATTAGAAACTAAAGAGATCATCTTGGGGAAAAAATTGAGAATAAAATGGAAATAGCTGCAGTCACATTGATGAGAAGCTGTACACACTATTTAAATTTATTAGACTCAGTGTGAGATTTTGCCTAATTCCTTAGGGTGAGAAACCTTTCGGAGCAAAGTCAATCTGTCTGTAGCTTATTGGCTCAAGAGTGAGCTGTTTAATGTAGTGGGAAAGAAGAGTCTTCTCTGACTTACTTTAAAGAATTGTGTACTTTCTGCCTGACTCACCAAGAATCTTAAGGGTATTCAGAATTGCATTTAGTTTGTGCATGTAATAATGGGAAATTTCAATCATTTTTCCTATTAAAGGCATTGTGAAATACACTATTTTTTTTTCCAGGTACATCTGGGACACTTCACATTAAATATCCATTACTCGTTCCTATTCATTTTCAAGTCAGCAGTGGAAAATGAAGGTAGAAGAGATAATACAAGTAAATGCTCTGTATTGAGCAGATGAGTCCGTTTCTCTCTGCCTCCAGAAACCCATATGTAGATGGTGCTATGAAAATCTTGATCATCTATAAGCCATGTGAAGTATGCCAAGCAATAAGGATTTCATATATATTACAGTGAGATAGAAAGATGAGACAGAGGAGGGAGAAGGTTATGAAGGTTTTACTGATCCTTATATTGGCATAAATCATTGCCCATTTTTAAAATTTGTTTTCAGTATTTTAAAAATGGTCACTATTTTTTATTTATTTGTACAAAATGAAGTCTTTCATCCTGGAGAATACATGTAATGAAGACAAACAATCCAAATAATACAGATTTGGTCTAATTTTACTTTTTATCTTGATACGTATCTATATTTTTATATTTCTAAAATTGTCTATGATTGCTTTTGAAATGGAGCTATTTTATGGAATATCTTGCAAAGTGCTTATGAACTCAATCAAGTTACACCAATTCACTTAACAAAGTGCCAAGCTTAATGACATAATAGTGGAGGGAATTTTTTTAGTGCTTCTTTTAAAGCAGTTTTATTGAGATATATTCACATACCATACAATCTATCCCAAGTGGACAACCAACAGCTTTTAGCATAATCACAGAGTTGTACATTCATAACCACAAAAAATTTTATAGCAATTTCATTACTACAAAAAAAAAAACTCCAAATCCCTTAACAGTCACCTCTTAATCCCTTTATCCTTTCCCAGCCCTACGTAACCACTAACCTAATCCCATCTTTATAAATTGACTTACAGGTACATTTTATATAACTGGAAATATACAATATGTAGTAATTTGTGCCTGGTTTTGTTCACTTAGCATAATTTTGTGGTTTTTTGTTTTTGTTTTTTTCCTGATAGTAACATCTTATAACCTTAACATACATTTGTTCAGTTTCAAAGAAAAACAGTCTTATATATGCAATATTACCCATATTCATATTTCACACATGAGGTTTTACTAGGTTATACAGTCCCATGGTACATTTTTTAGCTTTCCTTTTAGTAATATACATGAGCTTAGACTTTCCCTATGTTGTGCTTTCATCATTTCTATTAATTTCCAAAGATAAACACACATCCTTTTTACCAATTCTGCACAAGTTAACCCTCAGCTTTCCATTCTCTAACCTCGTTCTATTTTTTGGTGACCCATATTCAAGTTATTAACTCCATGAGATTACACAATATATTTAGTTCCTGCTAGCCCAATCATACTGTATTTGTCCTTTTGTGTTTGGCTTACTTCACTAAACATAATGTCCTCCAAGTTCATCCATGTTGTCATATACTTTACAACTTCACTTCTTACAGCTGTGTAAAACTCCATCATGTGTATACACCACAGTTTGTTTATCCATTCTTCAGTTGATGGACACCTGTGTTGTTTCCATCCTTTGGCAATTGTGAATAACACTGCTATGAACATTGGTGTGCAGATGTCTATTCACGTCACTGCTCTCAGTTCTTCTGAGTATGTATCTAGTAGTGGTATTGCCGGGTCACGTGGCAAATCTATATTTAACTTCTTTAGGAACTGCCAAACAGTCCTCCACAGTGGCTGTACCATTCTATATTCCCACCAACAGTGAATAAGTATTCATATCTCTTCACATCCTCTCCAACCCTTATAGTTTTGTATCTTTTTAAATAGTGGCCATTCTAACAGTTGTGAAATGATATCTCATTGTAGCTTTGATTTGCATTTCCCTAATCTCTGGTGATATGGAACATTTTTTCATGTGTTTTTTCGCCATTTGTATTTCTTCTTTGGACAATTGTCTGTTCAAGTCTTTTGCCCATTTTTAAAATTGGGGTTTGCCTTTTTTTGTTGAGTTGTAGCATTTTTTTATATGTCATAGTTATTAAACCTTAATTGGAGATGTGCTTTCCAAATATTTTCTCCCAGGAGTCGGCTGCCATTTCACCCTTTTGACAAAGTCAAAAGATGTGCAGAAGTGTTTAATTTTGAGGAGGTCCAATGTATCTATTTTTTCTTTTGTTGCACATGGATTGGGTGTAAGAGCCAAGAAAACATCATTTACCACGTGATCTTGAAGATGTTTCCTAGTGGAGGGTATTAAAGGGCAAGTTTTTGTATCTTCTCCACCCAAATCAAATCTTGCGGTATTTGGAGTTTGAATCTGCATTTGTTCTTATTGTTGCTTTACTCTCTTATCATCACCCATATCTAACCTCTTTATCCTCGACATTTGTTTCCGTCCGATAATACAGAATACTTCTCCTAGATCCTTGCATATGCTTGTTATGATCCAACCAATGTGTTTTATGCATATGCTCATTTATTCAAGGTATACATATTGTTCACTTACAGTATCAGGTTTTGAGCTTGGCAGTAAGAATGTAATGGTAAAACATGCAGACATGCTTCTATACAGTGTAAGAGTAATTGCAGTGTAATAGTTACACAGAAAAGTAAGTAGATGATATAATCTCTAATAAATAAATAATATAAATCATTCTGGTGAAATAAAAGTATATAGCTTTCTTCTGAAGAGAATTTAAATTGAATTATAATATAATAAGTAAGTAGTCTTTTCAGTTTCATAGTCAATGTATTAGTTTCCTATTGCTGCTGTAATAAATCACTACACACTTGTGGCTTAAAACAACAAAATTTATTATCTTACATTTCCGGAGGTCAGAAGTCAGACACACACCTCAGTGAGCTAAAATGACGCTGCCAGTGGGGGCTGAGTTCCTTTTTGGACGCTCTAAGGGAGAATCCGTTTTCTTGCCTTTTCCAGGTTCTAGAGGCTGTCTGCATTCCTAAGAGCATGGTCCCCTTTCATCCTCAAAGTCAGCAATGGTCGGGAGAGTCTTTCTCACAGTGCATCACTCTGACACTGACCTCCTCTTCCGTTTCCCTCTACCACTTTAAAGGATACTTCTGATTATATTGACTTCATCGGGTAATCAAGGATAAGTTTCCTATTTTGAGAGCTGATTAGCAACCTTGATTCCATTTACAACCTTAATTCCTCCTTGCTATATAATATAACATATTCACAGGTTCTGGGGATTAGGACACAGACATCTTTAGAGGGTCATTAGTCTGTCAATCTCAGTCACCAAATGCAGCTGGACAGATTGACCCCTCCACAAGGGTGGTCAGGAAAAGGGGTAGGTGGGAGCCAAAAATCCAGCCCAGGCTCTTCATGACAAACTATGTAGTTCTGTACATTTGTGGGCTTGGGAAGGGTATCTTTTAAAAATATGTACAAATGTATCATATGGGCTCCAAAGGCCCTACAATATAGTATGGCAATTCTTTGAAAGAAGATATGTAATTTGCTCCAAAGGAGGACTTTTTATCAGACATATTTAATAGTTAAGTAGCAGTAACTGTTATAACACATAAACCTTGAAATCTAAGTGACTTACAAGATAGAAGTTTATTTTTCATATATGTAAAGTCCAACTGGGTGTTGAAAGCAGAGGTAATTCTGTTCCATACAGTTATTCAATTACCCATGCTGACAGAGGCTGTGCCATTTTAGACACATGGCTTTCAAGTTCACATCAAACAGAAGAGAGTGGAGGGTTAAGCAAAAGTTTGCGGGCCAGGCCTGGAAGTGACAATCTTTATTTCTGCCCACATTCTATTGGCCAGAATCCAGGTACACGGCCGTAACTAATTAGACAGAAAGTGAAAATAAGACTTATAGCAGAGTGCCCAGCAGTAAAAAGAATGTCCTTTGTGAATAGCCTAGTGAGTCTCTGCCACATTGTCAGGAAAGGCTTCCTAAAGAAGGTGACATCTATGTTGTTAGCTCAAATATGAGAAGGAATTAGTCAGTTTGAGGGATACAGAATTTCAGAAAGAGGACATACATTGTGTGATGATGCCAGGGGCGGGGGTGGGGTGGGGAAGAGAACATGGTAGATTCAAGAAACAAATAAATTGTAGATATTGGGACACAGAGTTCAAGAGGAGGAAGTAGGTTCGATATAGGCCAGATCATTAAGGCTTTGTAGGTGCTGACAAGAAATTTGAACTTTATCTTATGAGCAATGAAAATCTTTGAAGGTTTTATAATGAGGAATACCATGATCATATTTGTAGTTTAAAATAATGATCACTCCAGTTGAGAGAATGTTAAAAAAAGGGGGTGGGGGTGGAACAGTGTTCACAAAAAGAAACGTTAAGAAGCCAGCAATCTCAGAAAAATAGGTGAGAAACAATATTGGCCCATATAAAGGAATAAAGTAAAGAGGAGACAGAATTTTGAGGGTTATCAAGGAGGCATAATCAAGTGACCACAGGATCACTGATTCTATGTAGGATGGCGAGAGAGGAAAATAAATTACTACTACCCCAGGTCCAGTTAGAAAAGCAAAGTTGATGGCTGAACCATTTTTTAAAGATAGGGAACGTGGATGGGTGGATTAAGTTTAATACCTACTAGATTCCCACTCCAGATTGAGTTGAGAATTCAAATAAATATATGGATTTTAACCATGAGGCCACAAAATACATTTACTTCAGAAAACATAAAAGCAAATTTAATATAACTGATAAATCTATCTTACCCAGCTTGAGATATAAAATATAACATAATATTTAAATTCCATTCTTGGTGTCTTCCTTACCTTTAAAACTCCCAAGCCAGCTGAGAACAAATCTAAGAACTCCCTGGGAGTTTATTTAATCCAACAGATCTATCCTGTTTTCCATCATCGTCTGAACTAAGCCTCCACAACAATGGTGTCCAAAGTTTAGTGCATATACTCTAGGTACATACAAATTGATGTATCAGAATACAGGGACAACATTTTAACTGTTCTATTTATGTTATGTTATGAAATCTTTGCAATATATATTTTAAAAAGCTCTATACTGTATTCATATTATATATAATTTACATTTAAAAAATATATTAATATATAAATGCATAAATGTGCATGTATTGCAAGCCCAGTTGTTTAACTCATAGGGGTGTGCTAACACAGGCTGCTCTACAAGATAAAAATTTTTACTCACATTGTTCACCTTAGTATTATAATTTTGCTGAATTATTGTATCTACCATCACCACCACAACAAAACAGTCACTTTATACCATCTTAACAAATTGGCTTTTCCCTAGGGATAAAGAGGAGAATAAAAGAAGGGTTGAAAGAAATCATGGCTTATCCTGCACTACATAATTAATGATTGAAGGAAAATATCAAACAGCATGACAAATTTAAAAATAATAAAGAGTTGTCGATTTTCAAAGAGCTTGTCAGCTCTGGTAAGAGGAAGCAAGATATGCAGGAAGAAGAGTGGGTGCTCATGTTTCCTTTAATGTTGTCTGTGTTCTAGCTGGTCTCCTTGCTTCCCCTCTAGCCTCACAGATCAAAGTCCATCATTGCCCTGCTCTCAGCCTTCCATCATTGCCCATCTTACTCAGAATAAAATCTAAAGCCCTTACCATGTCCACAGAATCCCATGTGATCTGGCCCTGGATACCTCTAAGATCCCATTTCTTACTGTCCTTTTGCTACTGCCCAAGTGGGTTCATTTGTCCTATGTGCACAGAAGCCAATACTGAGTCACCAGGATTTTGAGAAAAGAGTTTATTGCATAGTCAATCAGCAAGGAGAACAAAGGCAAGCCTCAGACCAGTCTCTCCAAACAAAATATGTGCTGGGGTTTTATACCACCTAGGGAAGGTAGGCTTATAGGAGTGGCTAGGGATAGGGTGTGTATTAGTCAGGGTTCTCTGGGGAAACAGAATCAACAGGAGATATCTGTCAATGATATGAGATTTTATGAGAGTCTCTCACGCGACCATGGGGATGCACAAGTCCAGGTTCCGCAGGCAGGCTGCAAGCCAGGGGCTCCAATGAAAGCCCGATGAAAGGTCCTTGATGAGTTTCTGGGAGAAGTTGACTGTCCAAAGACGAGCTGGGAAATTCTCTCTGAATGTTGAAATCACTTCCCATTTTAAGGCATTCAACTGATTGGATAAAAGCCTCACCCATTGCTGATGCATCTCCCTGACTGATGCAGATGTAATCAGATATTCATGCAGTAAACTCACTGGTGATCAAAGTCCATAAATGCGCTTGTATTACAATTAGCCCAGTGCTTGTTGGACCAAACACCTGGACACAGTTACCTGGCCAAGTTGACACATTAGCCTAACCATCACAGGGTGAGATGATGTAGGCCAGTCCAGTTTGGGAAAGGTGATTGAGTGGCATGCTTAAGGATGACGTGAACCAATCCAGTTTGGGAAAGGCAGGGTTAATCAGAGCATGCTCAGTTACAAGTTATGCTTGGTTTTAAAATGGAAGCTTAGCATTCTCAGTGACTAGAACTGGTCAGAGCCAGCTATAGCAGGTACTGAAAGG
>JAQZBX010096311.1:0-11815 GCA_029593785.1 Cabassous unicinctus
TTTTTAATTTTTTTTTTAAAAAGATACTTAGATTACATAAATGTTACATTAAAAATGTAGGAGATTCACATATCCTCCTCCACCAAAATCTAGTAGGTCAATGAAAACATGCTATGAGGGCCAAGAGAGGAAATTAAGGCATTCAGATAAGGCATCAATAACTAGTATATCAATTTATTGTATGTGCTCTTGCACATGATTAAGAGCTTGTAAAATGTTATGGGAGTGATCTGGAACATATGCATTAAATGATAATGAGAACACAGGTCCCACCTGCGGTAAGAATACCTAAAGCCATACTATTTTGTAAAACCACCATTTGTAGTTGGGTAGTTTCTTAGTTTAGTAAGGTTATTGCTACTTTGGAATGATTAAGAGCTTGAGCAGTGTTATTGGCTCAACCTATTATGTGTTTTTCAGTGACATTGCAGCATCACCTGTCACAAAAATGTTCAATGGGTAGAACCTCCAGCATGCACACTTTACTATATATCTAGTTTTGATCATTTTGCAATTACTTGGAGTATGGTTTAATGAGTCATATATAGTGGCATGGACATAGGCTGTCCACACATGCATCAACAAGTCCAGTTGTAGTGCAAATACTACCACTTATTTTACCCACAAGTCCATAGCCATTCTTTAGCGGATGGGTAAACCCCAGTTAATAAGTGGTAATAGTAAGTGGTTAGCCTGCCATTGGAAAAGACTATAATTTTGTAGTTTGACATTAAAATTACACAACTCAGGGGGTAACCACCCCACATCATGGTCTCCTTCCTGTCATTCTATGCAAAAAGGTGCAATGCAGTCTAGGGTGACAGACTCAGCAGTTAACCATCCTAAAAAAACCATCATACACAACATATCCTTATAAAAGCCAGGACTTATTCACCTGTTGCTTTACAAGGTTTAAAAGTATACAAGCAACATTTCCATTAATAAAGTACCAGGTAGGAGAGTCCTACGAGGAAGCTTCTAAAACTATACATTTCCCCTGCTAAATTATCTGAATTTTCTATGGTGACATCAAAAATGAGATTAGGCATAAAAAGAGTCCACATAGACACACATAGTTCCCCAGCAAAAATAAGACACACCAAATTATTACTAAAGAATTTTAAAGACATTTTTGATATAAACAGAAATGCGGTCTTATAACAATTCTTTGGGTAACTGCTATCTTCCATGGGCTTAAGAGTCTCAACCAGCAAGCCTGTGTAGGCCAGGATGATGGCCAAAGTACCTCATTTTCCCCATTTTATATAGTTTGAGGCATAAGATACAATAAATTATTATTACTTCCACTTTTAGGCTGTAAGGTTGCTGGGCTTTTCTTTGTAACTCAATACCTGCATTGGTCCTGCTGTTAGCTTTTCACTGGAGCAGTGGCAGTAGTTCTAGGCTTTGAATTTAAATGGATCAAGATTTTATAGTCTTTTTGTCCACTGCTGTAAAGATTCCTAATTGCCTTTTATTTGTTTCTATAAAAGGCCATTCATCCTTTCTATAAAGCCTACTCCAGTGGAGATATACAGTAAATGGAAAGTCCAAGCAATATCTTGGTCCATCACTTAAGACTGCATGAGGTGACTGCTTAATGGAGTTTCTCAAGCACTGTCAGTTTGGGCTGGCACCTCTTATATGGCATATACATTTTCTAAGCAGTGAATAATAACCTGCTGATTGGCCTTTCCTATAAGGAAGGCCTACAAGAAAGCTGTGGCAGTGTTTACAGCAGTGAAAGTATACCTTGCCCTTTCCAAGTGTGGGAGGAGACTGATGTAATCCACTTGCCATTATGTTACTGGTGTCTATGCATCATCTGAAATGTCTCATCCAATGGGTAATTGTTGTGGTCTTTGGAGTAAGCATGATGGACACACATGTGTGATGTAAATGAACTGCTGGTGAGTGACAGGGAGATGGAACTACTGTGCTAAGCACTACAGCTTCTTGTAGCCATGATATCTGCTTTCTCTGTGAAGCTGTTCCACTACTTCTAGGGTCTCAGTGGTAAAGCCTTGCATTAATAATCCTGAGGGGCCTGTTAGAGGAGAGAGTACGGACATGTATGGCTCCTGCCTCAATATTCCCAAAGGGGTGTTAGATGAATGGGCAGGGACATGATAGTTACCTATCACCACTGATAGCTATCCCAGATGTCCTTCCATAGATCTGTCCCCCACAGAGCACAGAGAATGACAGTCCATTGTTCTTGTTTCCAAGTTGCCATCCAAATGGTAAGGCCTTTATACACTGCCCAACTATCAATAGAGATTATTAGCACATTTCTTGGTCTGTGTACTATAACCATCCACACAGTTCTTACTTCAACCCATTGACTGCTTTGCATGGTGCTGGTCTCCCACCAAATAGTGTCAGTGCTAGATTGAAAACAGCCACAGTTGTCCACGCAGGTGGCTGTCAATTATTAGAACAGTCCATGTACCATGAATTCTCTGGGAATGTTCCTATGCCTTCTTTATAGGGCTCTTCAACTTCCACCTTGCAGGATGTATATTTGGGTTGAAGAACCTTCCACGTAAGGCACTGGACCTAGGATCTCATGCATTTTGGTACTTAATGGGCTAGTGATAAAGACACTGGGCTGCAACAGTAAGCTTTTCACTTTGTTAAGGTACTTAATTGTGCAATGCTTGAGCACAGTCTATTCCCAATATCTGTGATGCACCCCTGGATAATGATGGCAGTCTTCAGAATGACCAAGAACTTTTGGGTTAAACTTTCTACTTGCAGCAAGGCATTGTATGTTGCACATAGCTACTTCTATAAGGAGCTATGTCATAATTCAGCCTCTTCCCATACTTGTGACGAAAACCAAAGGGGTAATATCTTAGAATATTGCCTTTGCCCCAAATCACAGCAAATGCTAATATCTATGTTGGCCACATGCAATCCACAGAGTAAGTCAGGATCCACTCCCCCAAGATGCTTGAGTAAGCCTGTGTTATTCCTCTCTTTTCTTCTTCTAAAGCATTCTGATGGGGGTCCTCCCATTCCCATGTTCAACCTTCCCTGCTTAATACATACAATTGCTTCAATATTTGAACTAAGTGATGGATGAACAGTCTCCAGTACCCCAACAACCCAAGAAAAGCAATTAAGTATTTTGAAGTTTGTAGGGTGGGAAAATATTGAACTTCATCAATTATAGAAGAGAGTACAGCTTTTGTTTTACCCAACCAAACAACACCCAGGAGACAGAACAGTCAGTGTCTTGCAATTTGTCCTGATTTCTCATCCTTAGCTCTCAAGATGAGATTCTTTTGTCTCTGATGCTTCTTTTAATTCTTAAAGAGAACTACTGGTAAATATGATATCATCACTATAACAAAATATGGTTGCAGCTACAGGTATTTTCCATGCCACCAGATCCTTTACCATGAGGCCATGATAGATGGTTGGGCTTTGCATATAGTCATGGGGAAGAACTATACAAGTCCACTGTTGGCCTTACCACATGAAGGCAAATGCAAGATGACTTGATTTGTCTAAGGAAATAGTAAAGAAAGCAGTAAAATGATCTAGATAAAAGTTATAGTGGCAAAACTAGGTACTAATCTCTTGCAATAAATTAGCAATGTCTGAGACTGCTGCATACAGTGGTGGTGTTACTTTAAGTCATGATAATCTACTGTCAAGCACCACACAGTGGCAAGTCCCTGATGACCACTTTTTAAATGTAGTCTAAGGCTGCTTCTTTGGCAGAAGTCTGACAAATTAAATGAATCTGTGCCAAAGCATTGCCTCTTGATTCCCAAGTGGAGAGGTTGCTTCTGTGACATACAAAATCTTTAAAATAATTAGAAACATGAATGACAACATTATACTGTTGTATAATATTATGCCGGAAGCATTGTTAAATCTCCAGGAATTTTATATAACCTTTAACTATTTATATGAGTATTTTACCCATACAACTTTGATGAACAGGTTAGAAAATTCCTTTTAATTTTCACACATTTCCAAACACATTGTATTCAACATATAGCATATTAAATGAATTTAACTACTTTTATTACTTCATTTTTTTTCAAGTCGAAGGAACAATTTTTTTTGCAACAGCTTGGAATATAAAGATACCTTCTTGGGCTTGACTTTGAGAAAGCAAAGTGTTAAAAGTTGTCAGGTTTGAACATTATGTTCTATTAAAAGTGAGAAGATGTGTCTTTATTAACCAAGGACACAATAAAATTAACAAAACTTTCATCAATTTAGTGAGTGAAGAAAGAGTTTAAGGGTATTAAGAAGACACTGGGAGAATATACTGAAGAAATTGTAAACATATATAAAAAGATAACAGATATTATGATGATGAATGGAACAATGCAAGAAATCAAAAATACACTGGAACCCCTTAACAGCAGATTTGACCAGGCAGAGGAAAGAATCAGTGATGTGGAAGACAGTACATCTGAAATCAAACAGATAGTAGAAAATGTAGAAAAAATCCAGCAGGGTCTTGGGGATTTGAATGGCAACTCAAAGCACACAAACACATACATTATAGGCATCCCACATTGAGAAAAAAAGAGAAAAGGCACAGGAGACATGTTGGAGGCAAAAATGGCTGCAAATTTCCAAACTCTACTAAGGGAGATGGATGTACATGTCCAAGAAATGCAACAAACCATGAACAGTATAAATCCTAAGAGACCTACACCAAGACATATACTTGAAAAATTGTCCAATTCTTAAAACAAAGAGAGAATAAAGAAAGCAGCAAGAGAAAAGAAATCTATCAAATAAAAGGGAAATTCAATAAGATAAAGTACTGATTTTCCATCTGAAACCATGGAGGCAATAATACAGTGGTATGAAATAATTAAGGTATTGAAGTAAAAAACTTCCAGACAAGAATTCTCTATCCAGCAATGCTGACATTAGTAAATGAGGGAGAGTTCAAATTATTCACAGACAAAGAGACATTAATAGGCTTTGTCAATAAGAAACCTGACCTTTTAGAAATAGGAAAGGGAAATCTGAAGGCTGGAAAGAATAAACAGTGGACAGAGAGTAGGAGGAGAGGGTAAGAATAACTAAAAGGGTAAAATGAGAAAGTCACATATGGCATTCATAAATCTAAAGAAAATAAGGCTAATGTATGTAATTCCTTGACAGTAATACCATTGAATGTTAATAGCTTAAACTCCCTGACCAAGAGATGCAGATTGAAGAATGGATAAGGGAATCTGACCCATCTATGCTATCTACAAGAAACTCAACTAAGACCTGCGGAAAATGGAGGCTGAAATTGATTGACTAGAAAACAAACTTACAAGCAAACAATAAAGAAAAAAGGGTGGGAGTAGCTATGCTAATATTGGACAAAATGACTTTAAATGCAAAATTACTATAAAAGACAAAGAAGGTCTCTATATATTAGTAAAAGGGTAATCTATTGAGAAGAAAAACAATTATAAATATTTATGCACCTTACCAGGGCACTTCAAAATATATGAGGTTAAATTGAAAAAAGCAATTGGAGAAACAGATGACTCAACTACTATACTGGAAGACTTAAAAAAACTATTATTACCATTAGAAAAAATTCTTCTCAGAGAATCAATAAAGAAATAGAGACCTTGAAGAATACATTAAAATATCTGGGCCTGGTAAACATATACAGAATATAAAACCCAAATAAATTGGGATATTCATTCTTCTTGAGCATACATGGATCATTCACCAGGATAGACTACCTGCTAGGTCACAGAACATCTATTATTAAATTCAGAAAGATTGAAATTATACAAAGCGATTTCTCAGAACACTATCGAATGAAGCTTGAAACCAGTAAGGAGCAGAGAAGCAGATTAGGCACAAAGATATGGAAGTTAAACAACACAATCTTAGGCAATTAATGGGTCAAGGAGGAAATTGTGAAAGAAATCAGTAACTATCCTGAAATGAATGAAAATCACAACATAATTTATCAAAACCTATGGAATGCATCAAAAGCTGTACTGAGAGGGAAATTTATAGCCATAAATGCCATTATTAAAAAAGAAGAAAGAGCTAAAATCAAGGGCCTAAGTACGCAATTGGAGGGATTAGAGAAAGAATAACAAAGTAACCTCAAAGGAATTAGAAAGGAGGAAATAACAAAGATTAGGGTAGAGATAAATGAAATTGAATATAGGAAAACACTAGGGAAAAAAAACAAACTCAAAAGCTTGTTCTTTGAGAATTAACTATAATAACAGAGAAAAAAGAGAGAAGATACAAATATATAAAATAAGAAATGAGAAAGGGTTTATTACCACTGACATCAAAGAAAGAAAGAGGATATTTTGAAAAATTGAATGCCAAAAAATGGATAATTTACAGGAAGTGGACTAATTCTTAGGACCACACAGGCAGACTACATTGACAAAAGAAGAAATTGATGAACTCAACTGACCAATAACAAGTAATGAGGTTGAATTAGTCATCAAAAACCACCCAACAAAGAAGAACTCAGGACTAGATGGCTTCACAGGTGAATTCTCTCAAACATTCTGAAAGAACTAACACCAAATCTGCTTAAACTTTTCCAAAAAATAAGAGGAGGAAACATTGCCTAACTCATTCTATGATGCCAAAATCACCCTAATACCAAAGCCAAACAAAGACACCATGAGATAGGGAAATTATGGACCAATCTGTCTAAGGAACCTGGATGCTAAAATCCTCAATAAAATACTTGCTAATCATATTCAACAACACATCAAATGAATGATATACGATAACAAAATGGGCTTTATCCCTGGTATGCAAGGATGCTTCCACACAAGAAAATCAATCAATGTAGTACACCACATAAATAAATTGAAAGGAAAAAATCACATGATAATCTCTATAAAGGCAGAAAAAGCATTTGAGCAAATACAGGACCCTTTCTTGATTAAAAAAAAAAAAGAACACTTCAAAAGATAGGAATAGATGGAAACTTTCTCAATATGATAAACAGTATATAAAAACAGTCCACAGCTATCATCAAATTAAATGGTGAAATGCTAAAAAGCTTTCCCTCTAAAATCTGGAAAAAGACAAGAATGTCTGCTGTAACTGCTTTTATTTAACATTGTGTTAGAAGTACTTGCTCAAGGACTTAGGCATGAAAAAGATATAAAAGACATCTAAATTGGAAAGGAAGAAGTAAACATTTCATTATTTGCAAATGGCATAATTGTATACATCAAAAGCATTGAGAAATTTACAACAAAGCTTCTAGACCTTATAAATGAGTTCAGGGAAGTCACAGGTTACAAGATCAATGTGCAAATTGAGTAGTATTTATGTAAATAAAAAATGAGCACTCAGAGGAGGAAATCAAGAAAAAAATTCTATTTACAATAGCAACTAAAAGAATCAAATAGCTAGCATTAAATTTAACTAAAAATATCAATGATTGTATGCAGATAACTACACAACACTCTTAAGGTAAATCAAAGAAGACATAAATAAATGGAAGTGTATTCTCTCTTCATGGATAAGAAGAATAAATATCATTAAGATGTCTATCGTACCCAAACTGATTTACAGATTTAATGAAATTCCAATAAAAATTACCATAGTATTTTTTACTGAA
The DNA here is from genome assembly GCA_029593785.1 of Cabassous unicinctus. NCBI lineage: Eukaryota > Metazoa > Chordata > Mammalia > Cingulata > Chlamyphoridae > Cabassous > Cabassous unicinctus. The sequence goes on from JAQZBX010096311.1 coordinate 7,598, forward strand.
TTGGGAAACCTAATTATGAAATTTATTTCGGAGGACAAGGGGCCCTGAATAGCAAAACACCTATTGAAAAGGAAAAATGAAATCAGAAGAATAACTCTACCTAACTTTAATACATACTACATAGCTTCAGTGGCAAAAACTGCATGATATTGGAAAAAGGATAGCCATATTGACCGATGGAACCGAATTGAATTTTCTGATATAGATCCTCACATATAAAGTCAACTGATATTTGACAAGGCCACCAAGCCCACTTAAAGGGGAATAATGGCCTCTTCAACAAAAGGTGCTTGGAGAACTGGATATCCATATGCAAAAGAATGAGAAATGAACACCATCTCACACACCTTATACAAAAACTAACTCAAAATTTATCAAAGATCTAAATATAAGAGCAAGTGCCTGAAGATCTTGGTTGATAATATACAGAAGCATCTACAAGATTTTGTATTAGGAAATGGTTTCATGAACTTTACACCCAAAGCATGTGCGATTAAACACAAAATAGATAAATGGGCCCTCATCAAAATTAAAAACTTTTGCACCTGGAAGGGGCTTGTTAAGAAAGTCAAAAGGCAGCCTACACAATGGGGGAAAATATTTGGTAATCATATATCTGATAAGGGCCTAATATGCAGCATATATAAAGAAATCTTACAACTAGAAAATTTTAAAAAAAGGGCTGTGATTTGAATAGACACTTCTCCAAAGAAGAAATACAAATGCCCATAAAAGCACATGAAAAGATGTTCCACATCACTAGCTATTTTGGAAATACAAATCAAAACTAGAATGATATATCAATTTATACCCATTAGATTGGCAGCTATTAAAAAAAAGCAGAGGACTACAGTTGTTGGAGAGGATGTGGAAGAATGGGAACAATTATTCACTGCTGGTGGGAATGCAGAATGGTGCAGCCATTGTGGAGGACAGTTTGGTGGTTCCTCAGGAAACTTAACTATAGAACTGCCATATGATCCAGCAATCCCGCTACTGGGTTTATACCCAGAAGTATTGAAAACAGGGACATGAACAGATATATGCACACCAACGTTCATAGCAGCATTATTCACTAATTCCAAAAGTTGTTAACAACCCAATTGCCCATCAACAGATGAATGGATAAGCAAACCAGAGCATATACATTCAATGTAATATAAGTCAGCTGTAAGAAGGAATGTAATATTAACACATGTGATAACATGGATGAATATTGAAGACCTTATGTTGAGTGAAGCAAGCCAGGGACTGAAAGACAAATACATGTCCTAAGTGATATGAATTAAGCAAATTGAACAGACTTACAGAGGTAGAGTCTGGAAGATAGGTTTACAGGAGACAAAAAGGGAGTAGAGGTTTGGGAGCCAATGTTTATATGGGCAAAATCTATGTTAAGGTGGAATGGTATAGTTTTGCAGTGGATAGGCATCACAGTGGTCATGACAGTAGAGGGTTGGGAATCTATCAAGAGAATAGGCAGTGCCTAATAAGGGAGGAAAGGCAAGTATGTCAAGCCCTCATTGTTGTTGCAAGTAACTATGAATCTTGCTCTTCAAGTAGAGAAGCTTGGTGGTTGCCATGGATCATGAGCAGAGAGGCAGAGGGGAGGAATAGAATAGATACAACATAGGGCATTTTGGGGGTATTGTAATTTTTCTACATGATCTTGCAATGATGAATACAGACAATGATGAATTTCATCAAAATTTGTAAAACTGCATCATCCAAAATGTAAACCATAATGTAAATCATTGACCATGGTTAATAGCAATGCTTCAAAAGTTGTTCATCAATTGTAACAAATATACCATCCACATGTAAAATGTTATTAATAGGGGAAAGGGGAAAGGGGGGAGGATATTGCATATATGGTATTCCCCATATATTCTGTGCATGACTTTTCAGTAACTTAACACTTCTTTGAAGATAAAATGAAAAATAAAACACTGGGGGAATAAATGGAAGAAAATGTCACTGTACATACAAGACAAAATATTTTACAGTGATAAAAGACATAATGCCAAAACTCATTTTTAAATTGTTTTATTTTTAATTATTTCAAATTCTTTCTATTTTTTTGTATTGCACTTGCCATTTTTAAAACAATAATTTTAATTTCATTTTCTTATTAATTTTATTTCATTATTTTGTTGGCTTCATTTTTAAGATGTTTTGGATCACAGAAGGGTTAAAACTGTGACTGGTAGGATCACTGATGTGGGGTGTCAGTGATGGGGTATGCATGGGAGTAGTTTCACCTGGAGCATAATTTTAAGGCTTATGAATGAGTTCAAGTGTTCATGGGGCACTGTCATGGTGGGTGGAGATCCAAACAATAACCAAAAGAATATCCAATTCCCATCCTGGCGTGTTATACCACATTCTCTAATGGAAGAGCAATAATCCCCTGAGTACAAGATTAGTGACCTAATGAAGGAGGATGGACCATTGTGAAATGCCTTTGATATTGATGAGTGTACTTACAAACCTTTTCTTTTGAACTTGAGACATAGCCTAATATTATAGGTTGCCTAAGAATTACCTCCAGAGAGCCTACTTTTTCCTCCAATGTTGCTTTTTTCTAAACCAAACTCGGAATATAAATGCATTAACTTCCTGCTGGCATGGGACAGCAGGATTTCATTGACTGCCACAGTAAATACTGCCTCAAATAGCGGGGTTCCTGAGGGATCTGGAAACAGCCAGACACTATAGGCAGGGCTGATGGCTCAAAATTTTGGCACCTGGCCAGTGGGCTCTACTTTGCAGTTTATGCTCCCCATTGTGACAGATTTGGACCAGTTGTTGATTCCCTACACATGGCTCTTCTGTCCCTTCTATTTGAACCTATATTTAGTATTAGGGTTGATAGGTTTATGTACAGGAGACTTAAATATTTGAGCTGTGCACGTGCCATTTGTGCCCTGAATCTCAACATAGTTGCAACACTCAATCTCCAGTTCATTGAACCCCCCAGGACAACTAGCAAGCAGGTAATGATGGGCAACAATCATCCCAAGGAACAGAGAAAGTCTACAACTGCAATCAAGATAGTCCAATCTATCTGTTCCATGTGATCATTGCTCCCTCTCAATTGAAGGCAGATTAGGCATCACCATCCCAGAATCCTCAGAAATGGAGAATTAACCATGGACTAGAGTAGGCTTACTGTTATTCTACTGTAGACTTATTGTGATTCTACCAATTGAAGAACTTTTACCTTTGATGTGGAGGCAGTAGTCACTGGGGGTTCTGAGTAAAGGGAGCATGGAAAAATAGGTGTAATATGGGGGCATTTTGGGGACATTGGAATTGTCCTGCCTGACATTACAATGACAGATACAGGTCATTATTTATCTTGTCATAACTTACAAAATTGTGTGAGAGAGAATTTAAACTATAATGTAAACTATAATCCACAATTAGTGGCAATGGTACAATATGTGTTCATCAATTATAACTATATACCACACTAATGAAGGATGTTGTTAATGTGGGAAAGTTTGGGAAAGATATGGAGTGAGGCATATGGGAATCCCCTTCATTTTTCTGTAACATTTATGTAATTGAAATATCTTTTTAAAAAAAATAAAAATTTATTTTTAAAAAACTTGATGTTTTCTTCATGATTGACCATAGACAATTACAAAAGCTGTACCTGACAGTCCACATAAGTGAAGCTGCCCTCACCACAACAGATGTTTCCCAGCCAGTATATTGCAGTCTATGAAGGAAATTGTGGTCAAGGTCTCAGGGCTTCTTTCCAGGCTTGCTTTTGAGCATTCCTTCCTCAGGTGCCTCCATTAGGAGTCTCTTATGAGGGGCCACACATCCAGGCCATTCTCAGGAGCCTCAGCTGAGAACTCCTTAATGGAGGGAGAAGGGCAGACCTTGAGGGCACTCTCTCTCTACTTTTCAGTACTCAATATTTTAAGCCGCTACCCCCAGGGTCCATAAAATTCCAGGAGCCTTTTGTCAGGTGCTCCCTCAGCAGTGAGTTGATCCCCAAGTCTGTACTGATCCATCTGTCCCTCTCCCAGGGGCAGCTTTCCACAGCATAATGAGACACAGTAAAATCCCTGTCTTTCCTGTTTACCCTTCTGCTTATATCATCACTTTAATGACTAAATGCCTCACTTGTTACCACCATTTTGGCTTTGAGTATTAAATCAGCTACTTTTGACATCTGACAGCTGAACTCAGCTCTTACTAAAA
>JAQZBX010096312.1:0-11815 GCA_029593785.1 Cabassous unicinctus
AAAAAAAAAAACGAACAAGCAAAACAAATTAAAAAATCCAACTCGGGGAAGCCAAGTTGCTGTGGCTCAGTGGTTGACTGCTGGCTTCCCACATTCAAGGTCCCAGGTTCAGCCCACAGTACCTCAAATAAGTAAATAAATAAAAGTAAAAATAAGAACTTACCTTAATACACACCCCAACACTGCATCAGCATCCTAAGCACGTAATTGCTACTTCCCGGGCCACAAATCTGGTCAGGCAGCAAGGTTTCCTGTTGGAAACTAGCAGCCATTGCCGACACAGGGCACAGCAAATCAAATAGGCAGCCAGTAAGCAAGTCTGGGGAGAAATGTGTTTTAAGAGAGTTTTACACTTTTAGCATTTGCCATCTTAACCCAACAACCGAGCAGCTGGGAGCTCTCTATTATCAGTTTCTCTCATTGTGAGAAACTGCAGGCTTGTGCAAGCAGAACTGGTTCCAAGCCACAAATTTGGACAGTGTGGAAAGGGGCATTTCCCCTAATTTTCAAATATTTTATAGAAAGTTTTAAAAAGCCATAAAATTAAATCACATTTAGCTAGGAAGTGGGCAAATTGCCTTTATTCAGAAGAAAAACATTACACGAAACAGAGATGCTCATAGGGCTCGAGGCTGCCACTCCTCTCCTTGGGCCTAATGATACTTTTTGAAGGGAGTCAATATGGGGTGTACTGCAACCAGCCACACACTGGTGAGTCCTGGGCTTCCGTCAGGTGACAGTTGTAACTAGGGTGCCCCAGGGAAGAGGTGGAGCCCTGAGGCAGAGAGAAAACCCAGCTTGGCTCAGCATCCAGATGCCAGCTCAAGGAAAGGTCAAAGCAATGTCCTGGGCTGTCATCACCTCCAACTTTGGCCACCAAGTGCATGTCCCTCAGGCATAGGCCAGGAACAGGGCACACCTGAAGACTGGGGCATCGCCACTGATGGCCAAGAAGGCACTTGTTGCATCTGGGACAACAGGACTGGAGGGGTAGGGAGAGGGGGGGTCCCTGCCAGGAAGGGTGACCCTCCCCAGGGCTCTGGCGCTTGGGCAGGGGCTGAGAGGGCTCTCCCAGCTCTGGCCGGGCTCACTGAGTGCCTGTCTGGCACCTTTACTTCTTTCGCGATTGGTTCTGAACTCAGAGTGGGAGCAGCAGGACTGCTCACTCCACCCCCACGCCCTCCCCACTCACAACTCTCAAAAACAAGTAAACAAATGTCTCTAAGTCGGAATCCGAGCAAGCCCACAGGGTGAAGGCAGCAAATCCACACTCTCAGGCCCCCAGCCCACTCTGCACCTGCTCCACAAGCCAGCCCAGAGCTCACCTGTCTGGCTATGCCGGCGCTGCCCGCCTGCAGACTCAGGGACCGGCCTCCAGCCTTGCTGAGCTTCCAACCCTGTGGCCACCGGGAGACGCCAGGAGGCGCAGTCAGCGGCGACCTCGGCGGGCCCGCCGGGGCCTGGGCTGCCCGCGGTCTACATGCCCATTCCCAGGCCCAGTCCGCAACCCCCGGAGCCACCCCAGGTGCCCTCTCCCGCCCTGTCCCTCGCCCTGGCTCTGAGGCTCGGGGACTGGGCACGAGCGCCGGCCCTGCGGGGCGGGGGCAGGGGGCGGGGGCAGGGGCCGCCACCACCCGCTCCCCCGCAGGCCGGGCAGGACCCCGGCCCCGTCCGCCCCGCCCCCGTCACCCCGGACCTCGGCCCTGGCCGCGGCGGCCCCGCTGACCCTGCACCTGCCCGGAAGCTCCAGTCCCGCCCGCTCGGCCCCGGGGGCGCTGGGGGTCCCTGAGGAGCGCTGAGTCTGTCAGTCGGTCTGTCGGGTCTGTGCGGCGGCCGGTGGGCCGGTCCGGATCCTCGGCTGCTCAGCGGCGGCCGGGCCAGGCGGCCCCTCCGCCGCCCCCAGTTGCGCAGCGCCCCGCAGCCCACCCGGCTGAGGCGGCCCCGAAGCCCCCAGCACCGAAGTGTCCAGGGGCCGGCGCGGCGCCTGCCGGGAGTTGTAGTCCGCCGCCGGCCCGGGCCGAGAGCGCGGGGGGGGGGCCGGACCACAACTCCCAGGGGGCCCCGCGGCGCCGGCGCCGACGCACGCGGGCTGCAGGGGGCGCTGCGGGTGGGCGCCCTCGGGGTCTCGCCAACCCCAAGGACCGGTCCCGGCGCGGGGAGGGGACGCGAGGCCTTAACGAGGCGTTGCAGAGCCGAGGGCGTCCCCGCACCCGAGTCGGGGGCTGGGGAAGGGGCCGGGGCGGGGCACAGGTAGCCCGGGACGCGGGCGGGACCGAGAGGAGCGGCCTGGACTCCGTGCCGGCGACCGGGGAGGGCGGCAGGCCTGGGCTGCGGGGTGGGCTCGCGGGCAGGAGCTGGGCAGGGGCCGGAGGCTGCGGCCCGGGCCGGGCGCGCCGGAACGCAGACGGCCGACCCGGACCTGCGCGCGCCCGAACGCCGAGGAGCGGGGCGCGCGGACGCCGGAAGTGCGTCAGGAGGTGGACTCCTGTCCGGCCCTACGTGGCGCAGCCGGGTTCGGAACGGCTGGGCGCCTGCACATAGTCGGTCCCGAGGACGCTTCCGGTTACCACGGAGACGAAGTCGGTCCAGAGCCCAGGCCTTGGCGGGTGGATGCGGGAATGACGTCCTCCTCGGGGCAAGAGGGGGGCCTTCCAGGGATGCAGAGATGAAACGGAACCACAGCATTTGACATGCTGTGTCAGTACATACTTTAAATTCACGCAGAACTGAAGATTTATGAAAAAAGCAGTGTCCCCTGCCCCATTCTCCCAGCCCCCATTTCTGCACCCCAGAGACAACTACTTTCAACTCTTCTGGTTGTTTCCTCTGATAGAAACCTTCGTGTCTCTAAATAACAGACTAGTTTGGGACTAGTTTGGGACTTAATTTTTAGACATCTACACGGACTTCCCGATGAGGCCAAAGCGGACTTGGCTCTCCAAACTGCTCCATTCCCACCCCTCCCCGCAATCGGGCATGTTACCTGGCCAACTGTCATCACTAATTCTGCACGTCCATCTTGTTCATTGCCGCTGCATCAAACCCATGCCTCCGTTCTTGCACAACCTTTTTGTTTTTTCCCCTTGAATTAATAATACCTAATATTTTTCTTATGCCTAGTTTTTTTACTAACCCATGGCTAATTTTTTTTTCAAATGCTCCAACATCTTCAACACATGCCTCTCAATAATATTCTCCAAAGCCTCAAACACATCAGTCAGTTCTATTTATCTCCTGGAGACCTTTCTTTCTCCCAGACCCTCTGTCTTGTTCCAATCTTAGCTGAGTGCTTTTGTTTTGTTTGTGTGTGTGTGTTTTTGTTTGTTTGTTTGTTTGAGGTACCAGGCAGGGATTCAACCTAGGACCTCACATGTGGGAAGCTGGGTCTCAACTGCTTGAGCCACATCTGCTCCCCTAGCTGAGTGCTTTTAAACCTACTTTCCACCTGTCACCTGGAGCTTTCCTTCTGATTCCCATTGCCTTTCTCCTGTGTTGGATTCCTGGAATCCATGTCATCTTCTTTCTTGGTTTACTCTTTCATTTTGCTGAAGTAAGTCCTCTAGTAGCTATCTGGAAAGGGTACATGTCTGAAAAAGTGTTTATTCTATCCTCATTCTACATCAATAGTTTGGCTGAGTATAGAATTCAAGGTTGGAAGAATTTTCCTTCAGAATTTATAAAGACAATTTTTTTTTTTTTTCCAGTTTCCAGTGGTGCTCTTGGGAAGTCCAAAGCCTTTCTGGTTCTTTTTTAAATTATTATTTTTATATTTTATTGCTTCAAATGCTTCAAACTATGAGACGTCTTTGGTAAAAATAGAAACAATAAAATTTTCACAACTGTGCAAACCATTGCACAACAACGTTCATCAATACACATGAAAGAATATAGGAATATTCAGAACCCTCAGGAAGGAAACTAACTGTACAGTAGTCACAGCTCTTCATTTTAAAGCAAACCTGTTTTCATAAATATTTAAAATATTTTCATTTGTATTTCAATCAATATACAGAACTTTAAAGCATTTATATTACTATTTAAATAAAAATAATTAACAAAAGCATTTTTTTCTTAGTTACCTACTGCAGCCTCAAGCCCCACACACCCAATGCTACTTATGTCACATAAAAAACCAGAGGGAGGTAACTAAAATAAAAATCAATATCACTCTCAGTCAGGCCCTCTGTGGAAAAGAGGCAAATGTTTCTTGTCTTTCATTACACAGACGTTTCTCTGGTGTTTTATTTGTGCAGCCTCAAACTTGGCTAGCCTTAAGTTGATCTAAATGAGTCCTCAGTTCAGGACACAGTTCAAGTAGCAGCAGCTCCAGAAGCACAAATAGCAGGTGCTTATTGGCTCTGGCTTCTTGCAGGGCATTGAATATTTTTATTACGCCATGGCGGGCATTTTGCTGTCCAACAAGGCTCTGAAGCATATCTGGAATGTTTTCAAGCAGCTTTTGCCGCGCTCTCTGCTTTGTTTCCCGACTTTGCTCTTTGCTTCTGATTGTGGTCGGTGGTGCCAACTTCCCATTTGGCCAAAAAGCATCCCGGAAAACATTGACATAGTAAACCAACATCTGTTCACTAAAAATCCAGTTCACTGTGTCCCGGATTTGTTTGTTGATGGTTCTTCCAAAAGTGACCTGAACGAGAGCAATCAGTGTTCTTCTCACCCATTTAAACATTCCTCGAAGCTCAAAAATCTCCCCAATCAGCATGAAACATGGTTCGGCCAAGGCATCTGTCCTCCCATCATCACCATCTTCCGATAGGTCACTGTCCTCTTCGGTCTCCTCCTCCTGGTGGGAGAAGAAGTCGCAAGGCAATCTTTCCAAAATTGAGGCTAATGAAAAAGGGTTTTTTTTCCCCTGCATATCAGTCACTTCAAGATAGTCCGGAGAAGGACTCAAAAATGCATAAAGGGCTTCGCTCTGACCCAGTCTTTCATCAGAAAGCAGAGTCCGTAAAAACTTATTTAATTGGTTCTTGGACTTTTCCAAAAACTTTTCATCTATAGATTTGAAAGGCAGCTTGCTAAGAGAAGGCAACTGCGCCTTTTTTAAAGAAGGAAAACGCCTGCAAAGGCGCCTATGTAAATGCTGGAACTCACTGAGCCTCCTAGGCACCGTCCAGTGCTGGCCCCCAGTGCCCCCGGCGTCCGGTGAGCGCACAGAGACCAAGTAACAGGGCACCTGCTCCCCGTTCTCCTCTGAAACCTCGGCGCCAGTGACGGACGCTTTCCACAGGCCCAGGTGCTGGCGCCCCGGCTCTGGTCTCGCCTTGCCCAGCTGAAGTTTCCTGCCTTCTTTCTGCATTCGGATTATTTCCTCCTTCAGCTTAGAGACAATCTTCTTGTCAGGTTTCGGTGCGTTTTGGATGGAATTTAGAGCTTGCCTTTTATATTCAAGTTTCGCATTTAGTTCTCGCAGTTTGTTCACAGCAAAACTGGCTTCTCCGTTTGTCGGCGTGGTTCCTCCGTCTACCGCTTCCTCAGCAGCCTCTCCCTCCCGGCCCGCTTCATCCTTGTTGGAAGACAGCTGTGAGCCGTGGTTCTCCTCCTCTTTCGGCATCACTTTCTCGTACAGGTCACTGACAACAAACGAAGGGTAATATGAGGCCTTGAGGGTCTCATAAACATCTCCCTGGATTTTACAGAGCACCTCCACACCCTTGTTTCCTACGAGGCGCTGCTGCATCTCTTTGTGAAGTGATTTTTCCACAGACACTTCCTTGTTGTCCACAAAGAAATTCTGATAGATTTCACCCACTTTTTGTGGAACCTCGTCCTTGCCAGCATTCTTTAAACCTTCCACAGACTCCCAGAAACTCATCAGCGCTCTCTTGCCCACCCTTTCCAGGTATATTCGGAAGAGCTCCCGGTGGCTTGTGTCGGCCAAAATCTCTTCAAAGGGCGTGGTGCGCTGGCCCGAAGGCCCTGCCCCGCCTCGCCAGGCCCCCGCGCCCGGCGCGCCGCACGCGGGGCCGCCCAGCAGCCGGATCCTGCGCTCGCACCGCTGCCTGGCGGCGCTCAGCTGGGCCAGGTGCCGCGTCCTGCCCCGGACCCGCGGCAGGTCGGCTCTGCCTGCAGCCGCGCCTTTGCCCCTGGGCCTCTTGCGTTGCGGACAGCCGCTCATCGCGGTCGCGTGGATTATTTCCACTACTATCTGAGTCCTCAGCTGCTGCAGGAACGCGACGTCCGAGCTCCTGTCGATGAGCCTGATGAGCTCCTCGCGGGAGGGGGCGCGGGCGCCGGCCCTCCTGCGCTGCTCGCCCACCTGCCCCCTGCGCTCCAGGTGCCCCAGCAGCGTTTGGTTGATGTAATCGGGGTCGCTCAGCAGCTGCACCAGCGGCGCCAAGACCTTGGCGGCGAGCACCTCCGCGAGCAGCGTGCGCACGCCGAGCGCCGCGGCCTGCGAGGGCAGCAGGCAGAGCGCCAGCACGCGGGAGCACCCCCGCAGGAAGCGGGCCTCCGCGGCCGAGCTCCGCAGGCTGGCGTGCAGCGCGAACGGCCTCGGGCGCTCCTCCCGCGCGGCGCCGGCCGCCTTCAGGTCGCAGAAGTGGGCGAGCAGGGCTCTCGCCACGTCGGCGCACACCACCTTCACCACGTCCACGCGGCCCAGCCTGGCGCGCAGCTGCCTGGCGACGTCCCAGAAGTCGTCGGAGAGCAGGCGGTAGAGCTGGCCCTCGTCGCGGCCGAGGCCCGCGTACCAGGGCAGAACGTAGTCGCGGTAGCTGTGGTCCAGCACGTCCTTCAGCGCCCTGTCCGCGCTCTGAGAAATGACCGCCCGGCGACACTGCGCCGACTCTGGGCGCCAGCACCCGGGGCGCGCTGGCGGGCGGCGGGCGACCCGGCTCCAGGCGGCGGCGAAGGCGGGCTGCGGGGCTCGGGAGCTCCGGCACACGAGGGCCAGCAGCGTCCCCAACAGGAAGGCGGCCGCGGCGCTGAGCAGGCTCAGGCCGAGCCCGAGCAGGAGGGCGCACGGCCCCCCGCCGCCCGCCGCTCGCCAGCAGGAGAGGGACACGGCGGCGAGGGCAGCCGCCACGGCAGCCGCCGGCGCCCGCCAGTCCCCGGAGCCCCGGCGCCCCGGCCCGGCCGCCTCTGCGGCCTCCCGGGGCTCGGGCCGCCGCTCGTCCCGGGAGCCTCTGCCGGCGGGGCCCTCGGGGCGCATGCTGCTTTCTGTGCCACCGAGGGTGGGCACATCTGCCCTGTTGTCACCCGGCGCCCGGGGACGGCGGCCCGCGGGACGCAGGGCTCCGACAGAAGCCGCCGGGCCCCTCGCGGCCACCCCGCGGCGCGCGCGGGGCCCGCAGTTGCCCCGTCTGGCGCGCCCAGGGAGCCGGACCTGCTGTGCCATTGTGACTCGGGTCCTTTGTGACACGTTGGCCCTCGGGAAGTTTTTAGGGTCTTCCCCTCATCCTCGGAGCAGACTTTTCCTCCATTCTAGAGGTGCGTGTTCTTCGGCTTTGGAACTTTCTTTAGGAAGTTTAAACATGTTAAACTTCCACTGTTCCGTCTTGATAGAATTCCTGTGAGTCAGATATGGGCCTTCTGGGCCCCATCTGGTTCCCTTTCCTACCTGGTCGCCACGACTCTTCCTGGGAGATTTCCTTAACTTTACTTTCCATCCCTCCTGTTAATTAATTAGCTAAGCTCGTATTTTTAATTTCTCTGAGTTCATGTTTCACAAAATAATTTCATTTTATAAATGTATCTTTCTCATTTTACATTAATATTAGATTTAAAAAGAAACACTTTCCTTCTGATTTCTACATTGGCTCTTTTGGTCAGGTGGCTTTACTCGGTTTGGTTCTCTGCTACGCACTCTAAACTTCCCTCAAATGTTTGCCGGGCTGGCTTTCTCTGCTGGGATTGAAGAGTGACGTGCTGCATTAGGACCCAGCTCAGCTCAGAGAGTGAGGTGATCCCAGTGGTGAGGCAGGACCCAGCTTGAGTTCCCTCTTCAGTAAACACATGGTCCGGGGCTGCTGCCACAGGCCCAGTGCAGCGGGGGCTCTGTCTCCTCTGGCTGGGCTGCCTCCTTCAGCCCCTGGCCCACGCTTCACTGTCAGGATGCTGCCCCAACTGCAGCCAGCAGGAAGGAGGGTGGGCCCTACGGGTGGACCCAGAACTGGCCACACCCAGCTGCAAGGGAAGCTGGGATATATCATTTTTATGGGGAATGTGTGCTCAGGTATAAATCAGGGTGGTCTACTTCGAAATGAGAAAAGAATGGCTGTAGGGAACAACTAGCAGTCTCTGCCCTTAAAAGCTGGGTGGCTCCACGCACCTGAGCAGGTGTGCCACCCCTGGCCTCTCCAGAGCCACCTGGAACAAGCAGGAAACCGCCCCCTCCCCGCCGGATCCTCAACAGCCTTTAGCTGGGTGGCTTTTCTCTGGGGCAATTCTGTTTCTCCCAGAAAGCAAGGCTGACAGGCCAAATTCCCAAAGGAGACTAGGGAATGGGACTTGGGTATTCCTCGGGGTGCAGATTTCCACAAGACCACCCTGTTTTCAGCCTCTTCCATTCCTTCGCCCCTCCAGTTCAGTCATGGTCATCACCGTCGTTTATTGAGCGCTTACTATGTACGAGGCACTTACAAAGTATGTAAGCACTGCACATGTATTTTCATATTTTATCCCCACTCAGCCTCTTGACCTGGGTGATAGTATCGCAGGAAACCTGCCGAGGGTCACGTTGCTGGTGGGTGGTGGTGCTGGCCGGGTCGGCCTGCCCTCCTGACCACACTGCCCCAGCCCGTGGGAGCTCAGGCCCCCAGCCCATCCTCTGTTGTGCCACCTGAGCCTCACCCATCTGTCCAGGAAACTTGGGTCTCCAGTCATGAGCCTTCTCGGGCATCCCTGGTGCAGGTGGGCTCAGGCCCCTCCCCCCACCTCCCAGGGTGGGCGCTGATGCTCACTCCTTCGCCTCTGCCCATGCAGTCACCCATCACCACCTTCTGTCCATCTTACCAAAGTGCCCCAAAACGTCTTGTCCTCAGTTGTCTCCTGTGCTGTCCTCTTGGCCCTCAGCAAATAGACCTCTCCAAATCCTCTGCTGCTCCTGGGACCTGGGGAAGGGGGAAATAGGGACATTCACACAGCCTTAGGAACAGGCACGGTATGGATGTGTGTGAGTTCTCGTTGGCACGGGTCTGCTGGGGTCACTCCTGGCGGCACCCTGGTTGCTCTGGACGCGGCGGTGACGTGTGGGGCCAGGGTGGCCCTTCCTCCCCGTGATGCTGCCTGCACACGTGGGGCAGGACAAGGCACAGGCAGCCAAATCCGGGCTGCACTCCCAGACCTCACGGGTGCAGGAACTGCCCCCTTCCCAGGCCTTGTGCTGCTGCCTGCCCTGCCCTGTCCCGTCTCCTGGATCCGCTCAGGGGCCTGCACCCTGCTCTCAGGCCTCGATGCGGTGCCATGCTGGGGCCGGCAGAGAAGTCCAAGTCCAGGCATCGCCTTGCTCCTCTCTGACTCTCCCAGCCTCAGGGCCTCTGAGAGTCGCTCCCAACCTAGAGTACCAGCTTTTTAGAGTGCCAACCCAGGACACAGCCGTGCAGACACAATATGCAAGTATGACACATAACATATGACAAATGGTTATATACAAGTGCATAACATATAACACATGAGTGTGAACTTATTTTAACATAAAGATGTGAAAAATAAGTGTTCACTTGAAATTATATATTATTCTATCTGATTTACCTTTCTGTTACATAAATGCTATCGTTTAAGCAAAATAACATTAGGACTAGTTAGCATGGCAATTAGTAGTAATTAATAGGGATAGGCAACCAATGAGATAAAAAAATAACATTTTATTATGTTCCATTCTATCTTGACATACAGCTATTTATTTTAACTTATTTTATTTAAATTTATATTTATTTATTTATTTCTCCCCACCCCCTCATTGTCTGTACTTGCTGTGTCTGTTCGTCTTCCTTGTTTCTTTAGGAGGCACCAGGAACCAAACCAGGAACTGAACCCAGGACCTCCAAGGTGGGAGGGAGGCACCTAATTGCTTGAGCCACCTCCATTCCCTGCTTTGTTGTGTCTCTCATTATGTTTTTTCTTCTTGTGTCTCTTGTTACATCATCTTGTATCAACTCGCCACGCCTGCCCATCACGCCAGCTCACTGTCTTCTTTAGGAGGCACCAGGAACCAAACCACAGACCTCCCATGTGGTAGATGGGAACTCATTTGCTTGAGCCACATCCACTTCCTTATTTTAACTTATTTTAACTCTTTATCATATATTTAAATTTTGTTGGCTATAATATTGTTTGTGTGTGTGGGGGGTTGTGTTTTCTTGAGGTACTGGGGGCCAGGGATTGAACCTGGGACCTCGTATGTGGGAAGCCGGCGCTCAACCACTGAACCACACTGGCTAACCTGAATTGTTTTTTTCCATTTGTCTTGCTTGTTTTTGTTTTTTCAGGAGGCACCGGGACCTGAACCCAGGACCTCCCATGTGAGAGGTAGGAGCTCAACCGCTTAAGCCACAACCACTCCCTTGTGTATTCTTTTTTATTTATTTATTTATTTATTTTTCTTTTCTTTTCTTTTCTTTATTTATTTTTTTAATTTATTTTTTCTTTGTGTATTCTTAAGACACTAAATGTAAGCTTTAAAAATGGGAACATAAAGACAATAGGACTAATTAAGAAGATAATTACCTATATTTAATAAATCAACAATGACATGCTTCTCTCAGTCCCGCCAGAGAGTAGAGTATTTTTCCTTGCTCTTTCCTTCTCCAGTAAGGACGTCTCCTTACTCGGTTTCCTAGAGCACTCGGGACATGGTGCTGCTGACTCCTGCGTCAGGCCCGAGCTCATTCAGCGGCTTCTGGTTACCCTGGACATTGGCGTCTCTGCATTAGGACGCAGTGAAGCCATGTCCCTCTCCTGTGTGAGCGGCAGGCAGGGGGCGCCACACACCCCTCTGCTCAGGCTCAGCCCTAGCCAGGTCTACACTGCGGCCACCTTCCGTTTGGGGACGCTGCTGGCTTTAGTGCAAAGATTAAGAGAATTCTTAAAGCAGCAAGAAAAAATTGATTTGTTGCATACAAGTGATCCTCAATAAGACTAAGTACTGATTTCTCATCAGAAACCGTGTAGAAACCATGGAGGTGAGAGGGCAGTGGTATGATATATTTAAGGTACTGAAAGAAAAAACTGCTAGCCAAAAATTCTTTTTTTTTTTAAGGTTTATTTTTTTATTTATTTATCCCTCTACACCCCCTCGCTGTTTGCACTTGCTGTGTCTGTTCGTCTTGTTTCTTTAGGAAGCACCGGGAACCGAACCCGGGACCTCCGATGTGGGAGGGAGGTGCCTAATACCCTGCTTTCTGCTTTGCTGTGTCTCCCATTATGTTTCTCCTCTTGTGTCTCTTGTTGCGTCGTCTTGTTGCGTCAGCTCTCTGTGCCTGCCCATCACACTAGCTCACCATCCTGCTCATCCTCTTTAGGAGGCACCGGGAACCTCTGCTTCCTGCTTTTGTTGTGTCTCTTATTATGTTTTCCTTCTGGTATTTTTCTTGTTGCATCATCTTGTTGTGCCAGTTTGCCATACCTACCAGTTTGGCCTGTCACGCCAGCTCGCTGTCTTCTTTATGAGGCACCAGGTTCATAGGCAGGAACCTAATCACTTGAGCCACATCCACTTCCCCAAAAATTCTTTATCTGGCAAAACTGTACCACAAAAATGAGGGAAAGTTTAAAATATTCTCAGATAAACAGAAACTGAGAGAGTTCGTCAACAAGAGACTGCCCTACAAGAATTGCCTAAGGGAGTTCTGGTTCA
>JAQZBX010096313.1:0-11816 GCA_029593785.1 Cabassous unicinctus
GTGGAATGAAAAATTTGTTTTCAAAATATATATAAGGTTATGATACATTCTGATATGCAGAAATTAAAGTTTTCAATAATTTATAACAAAACAAAGATTGAGTATCCATATTGGCCCAGGCACTGTGCTACATATGCTTTCATATATTTTAGCTCATTAGGTACTTATAAAAATCATGATAGCTGCCATCATCTAATTTCACAAAATTAGATGTATAACTAAGTGTCATGACTATCAATTAATAACAGTCCTCCAGCGAGTTTTAGAAAAATAAAATATTTTAAAAATAGCTTTTATCATAAGAAATTATTTTCTCTATATACAATTAGTGCTTAAAGCATGAACACAATAGAAACTTTGAGTAAATTAAAACTGATTCTGCATTCAACCAATGATGCAGTTTATGAAAAAAAATTAACAGTAGAATAAAACTTTTTGTTTTTAATGGCCTGTACACTAATGTTATTAGTGGGGAGGAGATATTTGTAAGCAAATGTAATTGTCAAGTAGCTGATTGGAGACTTCTTCAAGGTATGTTCAGTAGCATTGAAAAATAAGAGGAAGAAAAATATACCTCATTTCACCCTCAGCATAAAGAGTTCTGGAGTAAACTTTGAGCCTGATGAGATAATGGACCTTCTCAGATGTCTGGGAGTTTATTATTTTTGAAAGGCTGGGGAAAAATGGTGTTCTGTAAACATATTTTCCATTAAATGGATAAATGAAAGGTTAGCTTTCACAATATACTTTTTTCCAATATCTATTATTAATGTTTATAAAATTATACTCTGAACTATCTATGGAAACTATTCTGTATACTTAAGAAATATCATAAATTCTCGACCAAAATGAGAATTGTAAAAGAAAAATTAGGGGAGTTAGCAAAACAGGTCATTTATTTATTCTTTTGTGATCCAAGGTAGGAAGATTGGAAATCATTAAATGTTTTGTAGGAGTCCGTGATAATGGTTTGGACAGAGGAATGGCACGATCAAAATCAAATTTGAAAAAAAGGACCTTACAAGCTGCTATAGGAGCACAGATTATTGGAGACATGAATGAAAACAGACAGACCTGCAGTAGTCTATTGCAGTAGGCCTGGGAAATAGTGAAGATAATCCATATTGTGATATATTTTGTAGGTAGAGTCAACAGGATTTATTAAAGGTAATTAATGACAGAGGACTTAAGGAGTGAAGTATGCTGTGAGATATCATTTCTTTACAATAGCATGGAAGGTGGAAATGTTTAATGAGATGGGGAACAACTAGGAAGGAATAGGTTAGTGTGGAAAATTAAAAGTTTAATCTTATAAATACTTATTGGATATCAAATCAGTGATGTCCATTTGGTAGTTGCAATATATAAACTTATACACTAGAGGAGAGATAAGGGCTATGTGTATCAAATTGGTATGCTACAGCTTTTATGAGTCAGGAAAATGAGGAATATCCAAATAAAAGACAATAGGAAGGAGGTTTCAGTGAATTGGGAGGAAATCAAGGGCAATGATCTTTGGTCTATAGTCTTCCATTCTTTATTTCTTCAACCCATTTTAAAGATGTAAAATACCTTAAATGAATGCTTATGTTTACACATTGTGACTTTAAAAAGCCAGAGCCTTTTCAAATAATTCACTTCCCATTCTCTTTTGTTTAAGCCAATTCTAACTTATCCTTTTAAATTTATTTAAAATATTGCTTACTCTGGGATAACTGATCTGATCACAGTTTGATTTAAATGTTACTATAATTGTGCACTTAGAATCACATGAATATATTTATAAATAGCACTTGTTATATGGCTTTGTATTTGTCTGACCTCATAAATAAGTATCAATCATTGAAGAGGGGACTATCATATACAACTTGGTAATCCCAAAGTCCATGAATGGTTTGATAGAAATAGAGGCTCCATTCACATGTTTTGATTGAATAAATAAATAAAAGATTAAGCTTTTATTACATGCAAAATATTTTCATTGTTTTATAGATAAACCATTTCTAGGATCTGAGAGAAACACCCATTAAAGAATAGACAGAAACAAGGAACAATGTGATGTACTTTATACTCCTGGGTCTCACACAGAATCCAAAGGAACAGAAAGTACTTTTCTGTTATGTTCTTGTTCTACATTTTGACCATGATGGGCAATTTGCTCATTGTCGTGTCTGTAATTGTCAGTAAGTCCCTGGGCTCACCTATATTCTTTCTTGCTGGTTTACCATATATGGATGTCATTTATGCCTCAGTCATTTCCCCAAAATTGATTTCAGACTTGTTCTTTGGACAAAAGACCAATATCTTTCCAAGGTTGTATGATCCAGCTCTTTTTGGGACACTTCTTTGGTGGATCAGAGGTCTTTCTTCTGTTGACCATGGCATATGACTGCTATGTGACCATCTGTGAACCCTTGCATTATCTGATTATCATGAGGCAATGGGTGTGTGTTGTGCTTCTAATAGTGTCCTGGGTTAACATTTTCTTCACTCAGTCATTCAAATGATCTCTCTTCATGGGCTCCCCTTCTGTGGTACCAATATCATTTATCACTTTATCTGTGACATGTACCCTTTATTGAAACTTGTCTGTACTGACATTTATGTTGTTGGTCTCCTAGGGGTGGCTAATGGGAGGCTGATCTGCAGTATTGTGTTTTTGCTCTTACTCATCTCTTATGGTGTCATTTTACACTCCCTAAGGAACCTTAGTCAGGAAAGCAAGAGGGAAGCCTTCTCCACCTGCAGTTCCCATATCACTGTGGTTGTCTTCTTCTTTGTTCCCTATATTTTTATGTATGCAAGACCTGCTAGAAACTTCCCTATTGACAAATCAGAGTGTGTTTTACACAATCATAACAGCCATGCTAAACCATTTAATATATACTCTGAGAAGAATTTCTCTGAGGTCACAAATCCTATGAAGAAACTCTGGAAAAGAAAAGTCAGATGAAGTAGCAAATATGTGTGTGATCTACCACAAAGACAGGCATTTTGCTTTAAGGAGCATCTTATGGAACCCAGAAATCACCTTAAATCTGATTCACTGTTCTCTAACCTTCAAAATCATCATCATTATTAAATTTAAAAATTCACTATTAGACTGGGTTATTAAATAACATTTTTCCTAGTATAAGTTCTATAATGTCTTATTTGTCACTGCACCTAGAAAAGTATAGTGAATATAACAGTACAGAACCAATAAAAAAAGAGTAATAAATTAATGGTTGAAATATATTTTACCTTTTCTCTTATTGTAACTAATTTCTGCATTTTCATTATTAATCTTTCTCATCCTTAGTCTTGTATTATATAAAATACTCATTTATTTTTATGCATTTTATTATACTAGTTAAAATAAATTAAACTATGTAGGCTATCCCCTTAATTCAATTTCAGTTGCATCTTATATGATTTTTAAGTTTGCATACCTCTTTAAAAAAAAAAAAGAATGTGTCATTGCAATAAAGTGTTTAAATGGCAACCATTCAAATAGCCATAAATGTAATGGTAAATCTATCAAAGGTGCTTACATTACCTAATTATTACTCAGAAATTACAGGGATTCCCATGTTCCCCACATCCCACACCTCCCACAACATCCAACACCAACATCCTTCATCAGTGTGGCACATCACCCGCAATGGATATACACATCCTGGGGCCTTGCCACCAAACATAGACCACATTTCACAGTGTAGACCACCCGCTCTCCCACACAGTTCAGCGTGGTATATGCTGATGCAAAATGGCCTACATCTGTCGCCACAACGCCACTCAGGACAACTCGCGATCCCAAAAAAGCCCCTGTATTTCAACTGCCCCACCCCTCCCTGCCCCAAAAATGCCCAGTGGCCACAGGCTCCACCTCACTGTTACAATTTCTTCCATTGCTTGAATCACAATATGTCTACGAGAGAACACCACCAAGTCCACTCTAGTCCATAACTCCTCCCCCAATCCTGAGGAGTTTCGCATGGTGATGTCCACTCCACTTCCAAGTGAGAGAGGGCTTATATCCCATGGATACAGTGGATGGGGTTATCATGCTTACAGCTGCAGGCCCTCTCCATTCCCTTGGATGGCCATTGCCCATAGTCCTCTCCTCGCCATGTGACTTGGCTGAGTCCATTGAGCTGTACGGTAGGAGATGCAGCTGCACCAAGATTCCAGGCACAGCTGGCACATGGGTAGGCCAGAGGCTCCAGTCTCTGGAAGTACACCTACAAACTCCAGCATCACATATAGGATTGAATAGAAGGGACTGATGGACCATGTGCGGGGATGACTTATTTGAGTCCAACTCTGTCACTCTCAGGTGCACAGATTCCAAAGAAGAGCCCAATAATAAGGCATCACTCTCTGGGGCCATCACCACTTATATAGGACCTGGGTGTCTCCAGAGCCCTAAGGAGCCCCTCTGTGTGGGGAGATATCCACTTTGGTGTTCTATCAGATCCTACTGAGGTATGCATAAGCATTACCTCTGGGATGACCACTGGACTCTCTTTGAAGTCTCTTAGGCACATGAACTCATTTGTCTTTACCTTTTCCCCTTTTATTCAAGGTCTTTTTCCAATCATGTTGCCAGTTGGCACTTGGTATTAATCCCTCATTGCCTGGAAGGCTCATCCCCAGGAGTCATGTCTCACGTTGGGGGGAAGGTTAATGCATTCATATGCTGAGTTTGGCTTAGAGAGAGGCCACATTTGAGCAACAAGGAGGCTTTCAGGTGGCAACCCTTAGGCAGCCCAAAACAGAAGGCTAAGTTTCAATTACAAGAGCAAAGACTCATAAGGCTAGTCCACAATAACAAGAACCCATCAGTTGGCCATCGTCTTTTGCCAGACACTGCCTCTGCACTCAGGGGACTGCTGCTGCTCCCTTGGAGAATGTGGCAGAGCTCTCCAGGCTGGGAATTCAGATTCCCTCATTTATTGAGTGATTGTCTACCCTCTGTGACCATGCCCCATCCCTTGATCATTTGAACAATTTTATATATCTTCCATGTATATTCAGATGAACTTACTCCCATCAATCCCCCATCCCAGACACCCCTGACAAATGAACCTCTACAGCCCCCATTGTAATCCTTCTGTGATCCAAAACTTCCTTGAACATGAAGCCCAAATAATAACAAAATACAATTAATAGGAAAAAGAAATAATAATAACAAGCTTAAATGCAAGAGGTAAATACAAGGAAACTCAGACGGAAAAAAAAGAAACTAAACTAAAAATAAAATATAATTAGCGGATTGGGACATTCAAAAAATGTGAAAAAAAAAACAAAAAAATCCTTTAAAAAAAAAACTTATTCTTTTTTCCTTTTATCACTGTATTATTGGATGTCCAGTGTACCATGACACCTTCGCCTTCTCATTCCCCAGTGTCTCCCAAATTTTCATTTAATTTTCAAAGATGTTTTAGGTCACAGCAGAGTCACTCATGGAATACTAGAGACTCCCACATACCCAACCACCCTCCCCCTTCCCCACCCCATATTAAAACTTTTTTTTAATGGATGTTAGCATTGTTATAACTATTATACAGATAGTAAATTATAACAACTAAACATTGTTGATGGTTTACAGTATAGTTTACAATTTAGACTGTACAGTGTAATAATTTTTGATGATATTTACCATGTCCTGTGCCCATTACTGTAAGGTAATGAAAAACATTTCCCATGACCACTAAATACCCCATTTGATCTTAACTGTTCCTTCCACCCCATCCCCCTGTGGCATATGACACTCCGCTGTCTTGACTCATGGAATGACAAGATTCATAGTTACATGCCCTGGGTATTCCAACCTGCCCTTCCTAATCTACCCACCTGTTAACCTTGCACCACCAAACCCAGTAATATCACTGCTCATCTGTCCTATCCTTCAATATGCAACTATACTCTATCCCTTTACCATAGATTATGTCCATATGGGTGATGGCGCAAAGCCTACTCTTCTCTTTCTCTCCCTTGTTAACCTTTCTTTCAGACAATGGTTCTCAGAGAATGCTCTCTTTCTTCAGTTCAAATCAGTGAGGTCATATACTGTTCATCCTTCAATGCCTCACTTGCTTCACTCAACATAAGGTCTTCAAGATTCATCCACGTTATTCCGTGTGTCAGCACTTTATTCCTTCTTACAGCTGAGTAATATTCCATTGTATGTATGTACCACATTTTGCTTATCCATTCATCTGTTGATGGGTCCCGGGGCTCATTCCAACTTTTGGCAATGGTGAACAATGCCACTATGAACATTGGTGTGCATATATCTGTTCATGTCTTTGCTTTCAGTTCTTCTGGTTATATAACCAGCAGTGGAATCGCTGGATCATACGGAAGATATATTGTTAGGTTTCTGAGAAACCGCAAAACTGCCTTCCACAGTGGCTGGACCATTCCACCATCCCAGCAGCAGTGGATGAGGGTTCCTATTTCTCCATATCCTCTCCAACTCTTAGAGTCTGCTGTTTTTTTAATAGCTGCCATTCTGATGGATGTAAGATGGTATCTCATTGTAGTTTTGATTTGCATTTCCCTGATAGCAAGCGAAGTCGAGCATTTTTTCATATGCTTTTTAGCCATTTTTATTTCTTCCTTGGAGAAGTGTTTTCTCAGGTCACTTGCCCATTTTTTAAATGGATTGTTTGTCTTTTTATTTTCAAGGTATAGGATTTCTTTATATATGCAGGATATTAGGCTCTTATCAGATATATGGTTACCAAATATTTTCTTCCATTGTGTTGCCTTTTTACTTTCTTAATAACTTCCTTTGAGGTGCAGACGTTTTTAATTTTGAGGAGATCCCATTTATCTATTTTTTCTCTTGCTGCTCATGCTTTGGCTGTGACGTTCATGAAACCATTTCTTATTACAAGGTCCTGTAGATGCTTTCCTACATTATCTTCCATGGTCTTTATGATTTTGACTCTTATATTTAGATCTTTGATCCATCTTGAGGTAATTTTTGTATAAGGTTTGAGATGGTATTCTTCTCCCATTCTTTTGGAAATGGATGTCCAGTTCTCCAAACACCACTTGTTAAAGAGACCATTCTCTCCCAACTGAGTAGGCTTGGTAGCCTTGTCGAATATCAGATGAATGTATATGCGAGGATCTATATCAGAAGTCTCAATTGGATTCCATTGGTCAGTAGGTCTATCCTTATGCCAATACCATGCAGTTTTGATGACTGTAGCTTTGTAATATGTTTTAAAGTCCCGTAATGTAATACCTCCAACTTCCTTTTTCTTTTTCAATATGTCTTTGACAATTCGGGGCCTCTTACCTTTCCAAATATATTTTGTGGGTAGTTTTTCCATTTCCTTAAAGATATACTGTTGATTTTTATTGGGATTACATTAAATCTGTAGATTAGTTTGGGTAGGATAGACATCTTCATGATGTTTAGTCTCCTTTCCATGAACAGGGAATATTTTTCCATTTATTTAAGTCTTCTTTGATTTCCTTTAACAGTGTTGTGTAGTTTTCTGTATATAAGTCCTTCACATCTTTAATTAAATTTATTCCTACATATTTGACTCTTTTAGTTACTATTGTAAATGGCTTTTTTAAAATTTCCTCTCTGATTGCTCATTATTGGTGTACAGAAATGTTACTGATTTTTGAGCATTGACCTTATAGCCTGCAATATCACTGAATTCCTTTATAAGTTCTAGAAGCGTTGTTGTAGATTTCTCAGGGCTTTCTATGTATAGGATCAAGTCATCTGCAAATAATGAAATTTATACTTCTTCTTTTCCAATATGGATGCCTTTTATATCCTTTTCTTGCCTCAGTGCTTGCACAAGTACTTCTAAGCCAATGTTAAATATGAGTGAAGATAGTGGGCATCCTTGTCTTGTTCCCAATCTCAGAGGGAAGGCTTTTAGGATTTCACCATTGAAGATGATGTTAGCTTTGGCTTATTCATATATACCGTTTATCATGTTCAGAAAGTTTCCTTCTATACCTATCTATTGCAGTGTTTTTACCAGGAAAGAGTACTGTATTTTGTCAAATGCTTTTTCTGCATCTATAGAGATGATCATGTGGTTTTCTTCTTTCAGTTTGTTTATGTGGTGTGTTATATTGATTTTCTTATATTAAACCATCATTGCATACCTGGTATGAAACACACTTAGTCATGGTGTATAATCCTTTGATATGTTGTTGAATGTGATTAGCAAGTATTTTGTTGAGGATTTTAGCATCTAGGTTCTTTAGAGAAATTGGTCTGTAAGTTTCCTCTCTAGTGGTATCTTTGTTTAGTTTTTGGTATGAGGGTAATGTTGGCATCATAGAATGAGTTAGGCAATATTCCTTCTAATTCTATTTTTTGAAAGCACTTAAGCAGAATTGGTGTTAGCTCTTTCTGGAATGTTTGGTTGAATTCAGCTGTGAAGCCATCTGGTCCTGGGCTCTTCTTAGTTGGGACATTTTTCATGACTGAGTCTATCTCTTTACCTGTAATTGGACTGTTGAGTTCATCAATTTCTTCTTTCATCAATGTAGGTTGTTTGTGAGTTTCTACAAACTTGTCCATTTCCTCTAAGTTATCATTCTTGTTGGCATATAATTTTTAAAAGTATCCTCTTATGATACTCTTTATTTCTGTGGGGTCAGTAGTGATGTCCCCTTGCTCATTCCTTTGTTTGTGTATTTGCATCTGTTCTCTCTTTTTCTCTGTTAGTCTGGCTAAGGGTTTGTCAATTTTATTGATATTCTCAAAGAACCAGCTTTTGGTTTTGTTTATTTTTTCTAGTGCTTTCTTATTCTCTATTTCTTTTAGTTCTGCTCTGATCTTTGTTATTTCCTTCTTTCTATTTCCTTTAGGTTTATTTTTTGTTGTTGTTGTTTTTCCAATTCCTCCAAAAGTGCAGTTAGGTCTTCAATTTTAGCTCTTTCTTCTTTTTTTAATATATGTAT
The DNA here is from genome assembly GCA_029593785.1 of Cabassous unicinctus. Taxonomy (NCBI): domain Eukaryota; kingdom Metazoa; phylum Chordata; class Mammalia; order Cingulata; family Chlamyphoridae; genus Cabassous; species Cabassous unicinctus. Next base: position 8,938 of record JAQZBX010096313.1, read on the forward strand.
TTATGGCTATGAACTTCCCTCTCAGGACTGCTCTCCCTGCATCCCATAGATTTTGATATGTTGTGTTGTCATTTTCATTAGTTTCCAGGTAGTTACTGATTTCTTTTGAGATTTCCTCCTTTACCCACTGTTTGTCTAAGTGTGTGTTGTTTAACTTCCATATCCTTGTGCCTAACCTGTTTCTCTGGCCCTTAGTATTTCCAATTTCATTCCATTGTGATGAGAGAAATTACTTCGTATAATCTCAATCTTTCTGAATTCATTGAGAGTTGTTCTGTGGCCTAGCATGTGGTCTATCTTGGAGTAAGATGCATGTGCACTTGAGAAGAATGTAAATCCTGCTCTATTTGGGTGCAGTGTTCTGTATATGTCTGTTAAGTCCAGGTCCTCCAATGTATTGTTGAGAGTCTTTGTTTCTTTATTGATTCTCTGTCTATATGTTCTGTCTAATGAGGAAAATGGTGTATTAAAGTCCCCTGTTATAATTGTAGAGGCATTTATTTCTCCACTTAGCTTTTCCAGAGTTTGCCTCATGTATTTTGAGGTGCCTCGATTAGGTGTGTAAATGTTTATGATTGTTCTCTTTTCTTGAGAGATTACCCCTCTTACTAATATATAGTGTCCATCTTTGTCTCTTACAATAGTTTTGCATTTAAAGTCTATTTTGTCTGATATTAGAATAGCTACTCCTGCCCTTTTTTGGCTATTGTTGGCTTGTAAAATTGTTTTCCAGCCATTTACTTTCAGCCTCCTTGAATCCCTGGGTTGAAGGTTGGTTTCTTATAGACAGCATAAAGATGGATCATGTTTCTTTATGCATTCTGCCAATCTGTGTCTCTTGAGTGGTGAAATCAATCCATTAACATTCAGTGTTATTATTCACAACGAATTTCTTACTTCAGCCATATTTTCTCTGCATTAATGTATGTCATATGTCATTTTGTTTCTGTTTTTGTCTTTTTAGATGTTTTTAAAATCTCCTCCAACTCTCTCTCCCTTTATTTTTCCTTTCAACTTGTAGAACTTCCTTTAGTATTTCTTGAGGTGCACGTTTCTTATTGACATACTGTTAATTTTTGTTTATCTTGAATATTTTGAATTCTCCATCATTTTTGAATGCCAGTTTTGCTAGATAGAGAATTCATGGTTGGAAGTTTTTTTCTTTTAGTACTTTGACTATGTCATACCACTGTCTTCTTTCCTCCATGGTTTCAGGTGAGAAATCAGTCCTTAATCTTATTGTCCTTCCCTTGTATGTGATGGTTCTCTTTTCTCTTGCTGCCTTGAGTATTTTCTCTTTGTCTTGAGTATTGGACATTTTGACAAGTATATGTCTTGGAGTTGGCCAGTTGGGATTTATACTGTTTGGGGTGTGCTTTGCTTCCTGGATCTGCACATCCATCTCTCTCAGTAGGGTTGGGAAGTTTTCAGCCATTATTTCCTGCAAATCTCCTTCTCTTCGCCTTCCCTTCTCTTCTCCCTCTCGGATTCCCGTGATGCATATGTTTCTGCGTTTTGTGTTGTCAGTTAAATCCCTGAGTCCCTGCTGGATTTTTTTCTATTTTTTCATCTATCTGTTCGACTATCTGTTTGATTTCAGCTGTATTATCTTCCACATCACTAATCTTTCTTCTGCCTGTTCAAATCTGCTGTTATGTGACTCCAGCATTTTTTTTTTTTTTATTTCTTGGGTTGTGCCATTGATCACCATCATATCCAGTATCTTTTTGTGTATGTTTACAATTTCTTCAGTATGTTCTCTCAGTGTCTTCTTTATATCTTTAATCTCTTCCTTCACTTCGTTAAGATGGTTCATGATATTTGTTTTGGAATCTATGTTTAGTTGTGCGATGTCCTGCATATATTACTGGTTTTTAGTTTGTTCATTGGAGTGGTCCATGTCTTCTTGTTTCTCAGTGTGGTTTGTAATTTTTTGTTGCCCTCTAGTCATCATTTTATCTTGATGGGTTTATTCAGTTGATTAGCTTCTCTCTTGTCTAAGGTTTTATTTAGTTGGTGGTTCTGTGTGTGTGTTAAGTTTTCTCTTTGACACTTTTTCTTCTTATTCTGTTTCCTTGCTTCTTTCTATGTTACCTTGAAGGCAAAAGATTAGTGCCAGAGGAATCAAAAGATGTGAGAAAGGAAGAAGGATAATAGTAATATTAATGAAAGTTAGTAGAGGGGCCAAATAGGACTTAGTGAAATGAATATTTAACTTGTTTACACAGTGTAGAATAGTCAGAAAAAAAGTGGAGTACCTACAATGGGCTGGGAAAACAAATAGAGGAATATATATATAATGATTTAGAAAGCTAGAATGATGAGAAGGGAGAGAAAGAGTGAAGAAAGGGCAAAAAGGAAAAAGCTAATATTATTTAAAAAAAGAAGAAAACAAAATAGATAGAATAGAGATTGACCCCCTTAAGTTGTGGGCTAATGAAAAAACATGGTGTCTAAGAACCACAGCAGAAAGCAGAAGGCAGAGAGATGAAGGAAGGATAAGAGATAGCTTGTGATACAATATCAATAAAGACAGAGAATGGGAAATCACTGAAGAAGAAGCACAGCAAAGAAGAGGTAGCTAGCAGCACTTAATTTAAAAAAAAATGAAGGAAAACAGAAAAGGGGGAGGAAAGTGGAAAGAAAAGCAAGAGACAACAAATAAACTGAGAAAAGCCAAACAATTGCACCAGCAAACAGTCAAACAAAGTAAAGGAGGAAGTGTTCCTTCTACTATACTTGCGGATCCTCTCAGCCTGCTTGCGTTTATCAATTTCCCTTCAGGGTTCTATCTGTAGGTTTTGAGGCAGATTTTTGGTATTATACTAAATTAAGAACAGGAATTCATTTTTTAAATTGACTGTCTTCTTTTTTTTTTT
>JAQZBX010096314.1:0-11815 GCA_029593785.1 Cabassous unicinctus
TCCCATGTTTGGGAAGTGGTCCTTCATGGTGCCCCTCTCTGCTTCCATGTTTCCTTGTCAGGGATGCCCTACTGGTCATCCAGTGGAACATTAGGGCCTTCATGGGGGTCAAGAACTGGCCCTGGATGAAGCTTTACTTCAAGATCAAGCCACTGCTGAAGAGTGCAGAGACAGAGAAGGAGATGGCTACCATGAAGGAGGAGTTTGGGCGCATCAAAGAAGCACTGGAGAAGTCTGAGGGTCGCCGAAAGGAGCTGGAAGAAAAGATGGTGTCCCTGCTGCAGGAGAAGAATGACCTGCAGCTCCAAGTGCAGGCGGTGAGGCAGCACCACGGTCTCTTCAGCTCTTCCCACCCCATCTCATCGTCAGGAACTAAGAGTCTAGGAGCTTCAGCTTTCTTTACAAATTTGCTTGTCATCCTTGAGCAGGGGGCATGATAATCCTCTGTATCATTCCCATTTTAGTATCTGTGCCGCCAAAGCCAGCATTCCAGCTTTCTTTAAAACCCTGGTGCTCTCTCTGTTTAATCACCAGCTCTCCCCTCCATCCTCTTCTCCCAGGAGCAAGACAATCTGAATGATGCAGAGGAACGTTGTGACCAGCTGATCAAGAACAAGATCCAGCTGGAGGCCAAGGTGAAGGAGATGACCGAGAGGCTAGAGGATGAGGAGGAGATGAACGCCGAGCTCACCGCCAAGAAACGCAAGCTGGAGGATGAGTGCTCAGAGCTCAAAAAGGATATTGATGACCTGGAGCTGACGCTGGCCAAGGTAGAGAAGGAGAAGCACGCAACAGAAAACAAGGTGAGGACAGCTGCCTCTGGCTCCAACTCAAGTCTCCTCAGGATTCCTAGAGAAGGGATCCTGAGAGCTGTGTGGTCCTGGCCCTTGGCATTGGAGTTCCCCCCAGATGTCTCCAGGCTGGTGATATTTGACCCTAATGGAGGACGGGGGTCTTGGCCGGCAGGTGAAGAACCTGACAGAGGAGATGGTTGGGCTGGATGAGATCATTGCCAAACTGACCAAGGAAAAGAAGGCTCTGCAAGAGGCCCACCAGCAGGCCCTGGATGACCTTCAGGCTGAGGAGGACAAGGTCAACACCCTGACCAAGTCTAAGGTCAAGCTGGAGCAGCAGGTGGATGATGTGAGTAGTAAGAACCATATTCAGTCTGCCCTGTGTCAGGGCTTTGTAGGCAACAGCAATGGCCAAGGGGTTCCTGATCTTTAAAACTAACTTTTAGGAGCTCTGGAGCCTACTTGCTCTCTGCAGTTCCTCTCTAAATCCTTCGTGCTTGCAGAGATTTCTCTGCTGGTTTGACTCCCAATCACACTGGACTTCAGGTTTAGAAGGGAGCGGAAGAGCATGCACTGTATAGTTCAGGTTTTCCACACTCTGCCCCTTTGCTTCTCCCCATTAGCTGGAGGGATCCCTGGAGCAGGAGAAGAAGGTGCGTATGGACCTGGAGCGAGCAAAGCGGAAGCTGGAGGGAGACCTGAAGCTGACCCAGGAGAGCATCATGGACCTGGAGAATGACAAATTGCAGCTGGAAGAAAAGCTCAAGAAGTAGGAGCCTGCAGTGGTCAGGAGGGGCTGGTTCGGGGGTTAGAGCACAGGGTGCTGCACCTCCACTGGCTGTTGTCCTAGGCACACTGGGAATGAGGAGGTCAATCACAGCGCCCCCCTCCCCCTCACTCCCTGGGCCAGTGGGGAGGTAGCTGGTCCTAGCATGCTGAGACAAGAGAAGAGGGTGGGCCCAGAGGAAAGAGAGCCACCTGTCACACCGCCTTTCTCCTTCAGGAAGGAGTTTGACATAAACCAGCAGAACAGTAAGATTGAAGATGAGCAGGCACTGGCCCTTCAGCTGCAGAAGAAACTAAAGGAAAACCAGGTGAAGTTCTTCCCAGTGCAGCCAAGGGGAAGCTCAATGCTCCTAAGATGCCTGAGCTTAGGGTTCTAGACAGTATCTGATGACTCCAGACAGCCCCAGAAACCCTACCAGCCCTGACTCTCAGTACTTGGGAACACCAGTGTCCCGCTTTAGGGCGAGAATGTATTATCCCAGCAAGGCTACTCTGGGGCGAAATGATACTTACTAAAAGGGCTTCTCTTTCTGAATAAGCTCTGCCTCATGGGTTTTCTGTTCCAGGACAAATCACAGGGCTCAGTCCTCCCCTAACTCTTCCTTTGGTACTTTGCCCCCTCTGCATTTGGGAAGCACCTTCCTAGGAAGAGAACAGTCCACACTCTTCCCAGGTATCAACCCCAGCTACTAACCAGGGTTGAGTCCCTGTAGGACACCCATGCTATGGAGTCAACTCCTGCCACGTTAAGCAAGTCACTTACCCACACTGAAACTCAGTCTCTTCTCATCTGTAAAATGGGACTAACAATACCTGTCTCATAGAGGAACAGAGGAGACAATGTATGTGAAACCACTTTGTAAACTGTGAATCTCTATATAAATGTTATTTTAATTTAGCCCAGGTTAGAGAAATCAGCCCCACTAGCAAGGAAGTGTTCTATTGTCTTCCCCTGGCCTTCTCACCCCTCTGCAGGAGGTGATAAAATGAACAGCCAGAGTCCCCATTACCTTTAACACACTCCAAAGTTTAATGTGCTCTTAGTGCCGTGTGTGTCAGAAAAGCCCTGGAAGCACATCAGGCAGGTGCTGTGACCCCCATTTTATAGCTGCAGAGGCTCAAAATGCCAGGCCTGGACAGAGTGGCCCCAAGGGCCAACAGGCACTCAGCACCTGGGCAGGGCCTTGTCCTCTGCTTTTCCAGGTAGACCTCGGCACTCGTGGCCCATGGGCCAGGTTGCAAGTGACAGCATAAGCACAATTCCACTCCTCTGGCCTGCACAGGGACAGGCCTGCCCTCAGAGATAATTTGCCTTCTCATCTTCTCAGGTGCCCCTTCTGGGTTTTAACCAGAATATTGGGACACCCCCAGGTACCCTTACCCTGTTCTCCTCAGCAGGTCTCGGCAATGGGCTAGTTACTCCTCCCTCCTCCTGCCGAAGGACTTGCACATAAGTCCCACGCTCGCCATCCTGGGAGCACTGGCCCGGCACCCCCTCTCTCCTGCTCCCAGCACCAACCCACACACATTCCCAGCAACACCATCTATGACCCAGATGAAGGGAATCCCACCCATTCTCCCCCTTGCTCCTGGCTAGCCAGACAACAGGTCAGAAAGGTGGATGAGACATTTGCCCAATTTAGTGAAGGCCAAGGCTAAGGCCAAAAAACGAGATGGGGCATGACAAAGAGAAGGACACCTACTAGCATTCATCTGGCCTGGAAGGGAACAATCAAGCCAGAGCCCACCCTGGGCATAAATAAAAAGCAAGTCCTGGAGAGTGATGGATATGTCCACTGAACTTTGTGGTTAATGCAGAAGATTAGGAAAAAAAGCATTTGATTGTTTCAAGGCAGATTGTTGCATACATTTGTAAAACACAAGCACCCCCTTTTCTGCCTTATGGTCAGCAGAATCCATTGAATCCATGGAATCTCAGGATCCCCCTCTAAAAACAGATTCTTGGGGTTCAGGGCTGCAGATGCTCACACTGGGTCTGAGAAGTCCCCAGGAAATACCTTGAAGGTTTAACTTTGGCCAAATTCCTACCAATGGCAGATTTTGCTGTCACTTATGCCTCCCAACAGGGAAGTCCAGGGAAGTTGGATAATTGAGAGTTCTGGTTGTATTAAGAATATCATGTATTATCCCCTTGATTATAAAAGCAATGTTTTAGAATTAGCAGTCTTCAATTCTCTGCCCCTATGTACAGGAATTGGCAGTTGCTGCCATTTTTCCCCAAGAACACAACTCTCTTTTTATTCTAAACTCATTTTCTACATCCGTTCTGTCCTGACATTCCAGGCCCTTGTTCTGTGGATCATTTCAATCAAGACCTTTCAGGAAACTTTTAAATATCTGAGCTGGTTTTCGAGGGGAAAAAAAATGAGGAAGCCAGATTTCCTTATTTGATTCAAATTCCACAGATCTTGTATTGCCTGTGAGGTCTGTCTTGATGTTCCAGAGCAGGCTTTCTCAACCCCAGCATGACTGTCATTTTGGACCAGATAAGGCTTTGATAAGGACGGCTGTTCTATGCATTGGAGGGTGTTTAGCCTACCATAAGAGCACCAGCCTCTACCCACTAGATGCTAGTAGCAACTTCCCCCAAGTCAGGACGATCAAAAATGTCTCCATTGCCAACTGTCCCCTGGAAGGCAAAATCACCCCGTGTTGAGAACAATTGCTCTAGAGGGACCTGAGTGCTTGGGCCTGGGGCAGGGGCTCCACTGGAGTGTTCCCAGTGGTGGGTCTGAGCCCCTGGTGTCCGGGTCCAGGCACGCATCGAGGAGCTGGAGGAAGAGCTGGAGGCAGAGCGCATGGCCCGGGCCAAGGCAGAGAAGCTGCGCTCAGACCTGTCCCGGGAGCTGGAGGAGATCAGCGAGCGGCTGGAAGAGGCCGGCGGGGCCACGTCCGTACAGATCGAGATGAACAAGAAGCGCGAGGCCGAGTTCCAGAAGATGCGGCGGGACCTGGAGGAGGCCACGCTGCAGCACGAAGCCACGGCCGCTGCCCTGCGCAAGAAGCACGCCGACAGCGTGGCCGAGCTGGGTGAGCAGATCGACAACCTGCAGCGGGTGAAGCAGAAGCTGGAGAAGGAGAAGAGTGAGTTCAAGCTGGAGCTGGATGATGTCACCTCCAACATGGAGCAGATCATCAAGGCCAAGGTGGGTAGCCGAGTGCCCAGCTTCTCCCCACCCTCTCCCTACCCTCTTCTCGCTCACAGATTCTGCTTTCTCTATCTGCCCCTTGCTTCTCTCCTTCCATCTCATTTGTCATTCTCACTCCCTTTATCACCCTTTGGTCTCTTTCTTCCTCTCTACCTTGCCCCTTACCTCTTCCCCCACCCAAATCTCCATCTCCTAACCATCCCTACCTTGTTTAATTCATGGTCCCTCTTCAGATTGAGCCCCTCCCACCCCCATTCACCTTCCTCTCCTCTGTGCTCTCCCTTCTTCGGCCCTCTTCCTTTCTCTGGCAGGCCCATCCCCTTCTTCCTGCCAACTCCAGCCCCTCTCACACTCACCCTCCCTGTGTCCCTTGCTGCCCAGACAAATCTGGAAAAGGTGTCCCGGATGTTGGAGGACCAGGTCAATGAGTACCGCGTGAAGCTGGAAGAAACCCAGCGCTCCCTCAACGACTTCGCCTCCCAGCAAGCCAAGTTGCAGACTGAGAATGGTGGGTGACTCTCAGGGCTGGGGCATTGGTGAACCCCTTCCATGGCCCAAACCTCTTGACTCCTATCTCCAGGAGAATTGTCCCGGCAGCTAGAGGAAAAGGAGGCACTGATCTCCCAGTTGACCCGAGGGAAGCTTTCCTACACGCAGCAAATGGAGGACCTCAAAAGGCAGCTGGAGGAGGAAGGCAAGGTGAGGCCCAGCTAGGGGGCAGTGGGACATGCTTGATGGTAGCCCTGAGGCAATTAACCTCAAAGCCAGAGATGGTGCCTGGAGGCTGGAGAGAGGCCTCTATAATGAAAAGACTCTCCAGTCTAACTTCTTCTACCCTTCTGCTAAATAGCACCCAAAAGTCATGGAATGCCTCTTTCCTGATTTGTAAGGAGGTAGGGTGGGAACATTGAGAGGCTGCTCAGAGACTTGGACATTTCACACCAGCTCTCACCCTGAATGAATCTGGGGCTTGGTTGAAGTTCACAGATAGAAGGCTCTAGAGAATGGGGGAGGGGCATTATTTCCCACCTTCCTGAGATGCTGAGCCCCTCCTGGTGCCCGCCTCTCCCCAGGCGAAGAACGCCCTGGCCCACGCGCTGCAGTCGGCCCGCCACGACTGCGACCTGCTGCGGGAGCAGTACGAGGAGGAGACAGAGGCCAAGGCCGAGCTGCAGCGCATCCTGTCCAAGGCCAACTCCGAGGTGGCCCAGTGGAGGACCAAGTACGAGACAGACGCCATCCAGCGGACTGAGGAGCTCGAGGAGGCCAAGTGAGCTCTGGGTGACCCCCACCCTGACTCTCATGGAGGAAGGAGGCAGAGGTCTCTGGGGTAGGGACAGGCAACCAGGACAGAGAAAGGAGGCTGGAGGTGGGAGAGCCATTAAGACCCAGGGGAACTTGGCACACAGTAGAGTGGGCCAAAGAGGTGCTTGAAAAGGAGCATGGATCCTACGCTCTGTGTGAACCCTGGCTGGCCCTGATCTACTTCCTGTGACGGGCGAGCTTTTGGCCCGGGTTATACCTGATATTCACGTATAAGACGAGCAAAAAGCTTGTTGGTCAGAGGAGTTACCATCGCATCAACCTGTCGTGTGTGCCTATGTGTTTACACCACCCAGATGCCACCATGGGTAGGAGGAGGCCTGGGCAGCCCATCCTGGGGGCTGTGTTCTGGCACCTGCAGCCTCTGCTCCTGGGCTGGGGGTTCAGGGCCTGAGCTCAGCATCCCAAAGAGCCGTGGGAAGGGGCGGGTCCTCCTCACCTGGCAGTTGCCCCCCAGCCCCGCTGTTCCCAGGTAGAGTCATCTACACCCCATCCTCCCCCCGGGCAGGAAGAAGCTGGCCCAGCGGCTGCAGGACGCCGAGGAGGCCGTGGAGGCCGTCAACGCCAAGTGCTCGTCACTGGAGAAGACCAAGCACCGGCTGCAGAACGAGATTGAGGATCTGATGGTGGATGTGGAGCGCTCCAACGCCGCCGCTGCAGCCCTGGACAAGAAGCAGAGGAACTTCGACAAGGTGGGCCCCGCGGTGGCGGGAGAGCGAGGGGAGGGGGTGGAGTCCATGTGAGGCCCCCCGTGTTCAGTTTGGGGGAGAGGGGGCTGGAGCCACAGGGAGGGTGAGGAGGGCCGAGCCAGGTGAGGGGCCTGGAGCAGCCCCTGGAGCCACACACTGAGCCGCCTCCCCCGGCAGATCTTGGCTGAGTGGAAGCAGAAGTTCGAGGAGTCGCAGTCGGAGCTGGAGTCCTCGCAGAAGGAGGCGCGCTCCCTCAGCACCGAGCTCTTCAAGCTCAAGAACGCCTACGAGGAGTCACTGGAGCACCTGGAGACCTTCAAGCGGGAGAACAAGAACCTTCAGGGTGCGCTGGGGTCGGAGAGGCCGGGAGGGGCCTGTGGCAGAGAGGACCGTGTCACTTTGAGCTTACAGGCTCTCTGACCCCCAGAGGAGATCTCAGACCTGACGGAACAACTGGGAGAAGGAGGAAAGAACATGCACGAACTGGAGAAGGTCCGCAAGCAGCTGGAGGTGGAGAAGTTGGAGTTGCAGTCTGCCCTAGAGGAGGCCGAGGTGAGGGCCTGGCTTTGCCTGCACCCCCCACCACCACCACCAACCACCTTGGGCCCACACTGCCCCCACTCAGCCCTACTGTCTCAGACTCCCTGCCTATCTCTTCCTTGGAGGTGACTCAAGACAAAAATCTCTTAGCTCTTGGTTGCCCACTGTGACCTCTCATCATGGCCCCCTGCAGCCCACCCCTTCTTTCACTTCCTCCAAGGGCCCTCCTATGCAGGATCACAAGGTAACCCTACAGAGACAGAGCCCTGGGGCTTCCATGACCCATAGCTACTTCCAAAGTCAAGGTCTGCACAGTCTGACCCTAGGCCATAAGGTTTTTTTCCCACCAGGATTTTTCCAGTTTAAATCTGGCAATCATAATAGCCACTCAGGCAGTGGTTAGGAGCATGGGTTTCAGAGCCAAACAGACCTGAATTTGAAACTCAGTTTGAGGACTTCCACTGTGTCATTGAACAAGTTTCTTTACCTCTCTGTGTCTACGTTTTCTCATCTAGAAAATGGAATTAACTGTACCCACTTCATGATTTTATGCATGGTTATTATGAAGAGTAAAGGAGGAAACACATTTAAGCACCTAATATGAGCTTCTAACTTGTCTCACTAAAGGGTGAAGGACCTAGGAAACAAATATAAAGTTTTGAACTTGTAGTTATTAAAAACTCCTTTTTATATGTACCCTTCCTTTTCTATGACATTTTATGTAGATCAGAAATTCATGCAATGTTAGTGCCGGAGGGTATTGGCAACTGTGAAGTCCAATCCCTTTCCTTGTCCCAAGACAGTGAGTCAGGAAGCCCCAGAAGTCGGCACTTCCCCCCGCGAAGCCCCCAGCTGGTCCTGGGGACACAGGTCCCACCTCCCAGTCTCTTACCAGGTCTTCTTCTCCAGCCCATAGTCCTGCTGACACCCTGCATCCTCTCTGCCTGCCTTGGCCCCTCTCCCCACCCCCTCCCAGGCCTCCCTGGAGCACGAGGAGGGCAAGATCCTCCGGGCCCAGCTGGAGTTCAACCAGATCAAGGCAGAAATCGAGCGGAAGCTGGCCGAGAAGGACGAGGAGATGGAGCAGGCCAAGCGCAACCACCTGCGGGTGGTGGACTCACTGCAGACCTCCCTGGACGCGGAGACACGCAGCCGCAATGAGGCGCTGCGGGTGAAGAAGAAGATGGAGGGCGACCTCAATGAGATGGAGATCCAGCTCAGCCAGGCTAACAGGACAGCCTCGGAGGCCCAGAAGCACCTGAAGATCACCCAAGCCCATCTGAAGGTAACGGAAGTTCAGGCTTTCAGAAGGGGGTTGAGTCTAAGGGTGAGTGGGGGTACTCAGAGGAATGGTCAAGACCAGGAAAAAGGGTCTCAGGCTAACAAATGGGAGGACGCAGGGATCACCTACCTCCTGGCTGGAGGAGCAGAGAACTGACCAGGCCCTAAAGAATGTCCTGGACATTCCAAGGGAATACAAGGTATGGGCCCCTTTACCCTCCACTTGGTAAGAGGTTTGTGAATGGCGGGTGTCAGACCCAGAATGGGAGAAGTGCAAGGCCCTGGTGGGATGGGGTCTAGGCCTTTCCACACCACCCTTTTCCTGGCAGGACTCCCAGATCCAGCTGGATGACGCAGTCCGTGCCAATGATGACCTGAAGGAGAACATCGCCATCGTGGAGCGGCGCCACACACTACTGCAGGCTGAGCTGGAGGAGCTACGGGCCGTGGTGGAGCAGACTGAGCGGTCTCGGAAGCTGGCCGAGCAGGAGCTGATCGAGACTAGCGAGCGGGTGCAGCTGCTGCACTCCCAGGTGCGAGGGTCAGGGACGGCCATGTGGAAACCTGAGTGGCAGAGCCCAGGACATCTGTAGAAAGCAGATGTTCTGAGCCTGTCCGACCATCTTCGAAAATTATTTCATCTCTTGGGCCAAATCTCACCTGTCAGTAGTGGCTGCCAGAACCACTATCTTGAAAAGGGGGTCTGGACTCAAAGGCTAAGAGTATCATCCTTGATACAAAGTCACAAATCTCCGGTTAGTGGAAAGCATGCTGTTATTTGATATCCTTGCTCTAGAATACAGCCTCAGGTTTGTTCTGTAAAGGGAGTTTGGGAGTTTAAAGAAGCACAATCACATCTACTTGCAAACCAAAATCTGGATAGAACATGATTTTTTTGCAACCCCATTCACACTGTTTTCACTTATACTCTGCAGCTTTTGTGCCCATCTATTATAGTACCCTGTGGAGTTTTGTTCTGTAAGCTGATATATGTGAAAATGACATCGTCCACTGACCTGGTTCCCTCTTCTTTACCCCACATACATTCCTTCTGTAACTATAATCATTTCTAGAATGTTGTCCTGGTAAAAATGGTGGTTCCATTTTCCTTGGAGTATTTGCATGCTCCCACATAAAATGTTACTAACTAGGCTCAGGAGTAGAACTGCACGCCCTTTGCTGTTTGAAGCCTTTCTTCAGAGCTGAGTAATTTTTGATGCAATATCTACAACATATCCATTTTCATAAGAAAAAGGAACACAGGTACCAAACAAGGAGTATCCTAAGAGCATGGCTGGTTGTTGAAAAAAGGATAAAGTTGTAGAATCAGGTAACCAAGTATATTTTCAATAGTTTTCTCTAACCATATCTAGAACACCAGCCTCATCAACCAGAAGAAGAAGATGGAGTCGGATTTGACCCAGCTGCAGTCAGAAGTGGAGGAGGCGGTGCAGGAGTGCAGGAACGCCGAGGAGAAGGCCAAGAAGGCCATCACGGATGTGAGTCCAGCACAGTGCCGGCTCCCTCCGCCTGCCCCAGGGGTCTCCTGCGGTGGATGGGGGCAGTGGGTGCCTGAGGCCCCAGCCATTCCCCCGGCGCCCCTCTTTCCTGGTCTACAGGCTGCCATGATGGCGGAGGAGCTAAAGAAGGAGCAGGACACGAGCGCCCACCTGGAGCGCATGAAGAAGAACATGGAGCAGACCATCAAGGACCTGCAGCACCGGCTGGACGAGGCCGAGCAGATTGCCCTCAAGGGAGGCAAGAAGCAGCTGCAGAAGCTGGAGGCCCGCGTGCGGGAGCTGGAGAACGAGCTGGAGGCCGAGCAGAAGCGCAACGCTGAGTCGATCAAGGGCATGAGGAAGAGCGAGCGGCGCATCAAGGAGCTCACCTACCAGGTGCGGGCAGGCGGCTGTGGTGGTGCCTGGCCCATCAGGATTGGACAGTGACAGTGGCTTCTCTAGCACCACCTCCTGGCCCACACAGGCCCCAGGCTCCAGAGAATGGAACTTCTGGAATGCCACTCAGCCCACCTGGCACTTACTTCTTGAGATTAATTTTCTTTCACATTCTTTGGCATCAGTTTAGCTTTAGTCCATAAATTTTTCTAGCAAATGGAGAATCTTCTGTTTCCTGAAAACTCTTTTAACTAGCATTTCCCCAGGCTTTTTAATAACTTGAAGTGCTACTATCAAGGCTTCAGACCAGTCCAAGGAACCATTCCATCTTCCACCATCCTGAGAGTGTGGGGCATCATGTGGCACTTTAGAGATAAGAGAGGATGAGAAAAGACTCAGAACTCTTCCATGGAATTTCTGGGATAACAGATAGCAAGGACTTAGAGAAAGAAGACCCAAGAATGTTCTAAGACAGTCATCACATAGCTCAGAATTTTTGCCCTTGACCTGTTATTTTCACAGTGTGCCTGGGAAGGAAAGAAAGAGGAGACAGGGGATATTGGTTCTTTTGACGGATGGAAGTCAGAGGCACAGGAAAGAGATATAGCTCTAGAATTGCAGATTGATTATGAATAGAAATGGGAATGGCATCCAAGTATAGGAAACAGCACATGTATGGAGAGAGGAGTGATCAAGGGACAGTCAAGCCAGGGAAGCTGGCATCAGAATTTCTGTCCTAGTACAATTTAGTGGAATAAGACTCTCGGCTATGATGATGACCCCACCCCCTTTCTTTCTACCCTCCTCGTTATTCCTCTTCTAGTCACCCTAGAACCACTGGCCAAGAATATTCATGCAGCTACCTTTATCCTTCAGGTTGGAACTGGGACAGACATGATGATTCCATTTTATCACATTAATAAATACTGTTGGATTCTGAGCCCTTTTCCCCCAGACAGCCTTCACAGTGCCTCTTCTAGCTTTAGAACTGCAGGCCTTAATGTTTTTTAGATCCTTGACTGAGCAGCTACCTTTCCCCTTTGACCTACAAGTAGAGTCAGAGATGGAATCTTCCCCCACCACCTCTTGGACCTGGGCCATGCGAGGAAGGGGAAGTTAAGGCATGGGGAGAGGAGTGGAATGATAAAGGAGGGAAAGGTGATGGCGTTTGTGTCTCCTGCCAAACTGGTTTCTCCCCACCCCGCCACCAAGACGGAGGAGGATAAGAAGAACCTGCTGCGACTGCAGGACCTGGTGGACAAGCTGCAGCTGAAGGTGAAGGCCTACAAGCGCCAGGCTGAGGAGGCGGTGAGTTCACTCTTTTTTTTTTTTTTTTT